>CM061920.1:262657235-262777920 GCA_031002005.1 Vandiemenella viatica
AAAGGAGATAATAAGAAAGGGGGAAAAAATTTATTCCAAAACATAAAATAAAGAGAAGTAGAAAACCTGTGTACTATATCAGGGAGGTGAGAGGGTAAAAGAGGTTGGTAAGAAGAGAAGATAACAGAGTTAAGAGACAGCAGCGTAGTATGGAATATTTAAAAAAACTAAACAAGGACTTAATAATACCTAAGAAGATGGGTTTATGAAGAGCATAAGGAACAATGAATCAGAAATGGGAGGGTGTAACTTGGAGAATGAGCTTAACAACACAATTAGAAACGAACAGACCAAAAAATTTGAAATTCATCCTGTGGAAATCATGAAGGAAATAAGAAAGCTAAAAAACATAAAGGGATGGTGTAGATAATATTACTACAGATATCTTAAAGATAGCCAGATGTGACATTGTACCTTATCTTGAAATATTATTTAAATTGAGTCTGGATACTTGCTGCTTACTGCAGGACTGGAAAAGTGTGATAGTAGTACTGGTACATAAAGGAGGGGTAATAAATAGAGTCAAAAATTTCAGGCCGATCAGTTTGACATCAGTGGTAGACAAATTAATCAAGAGATTGATATGCAACCACATCAGAAATATAGGAGCATAAGTGGTTTTCAAGTAGGCATCATGGCTTTAGGCAAGTATATTCATGTGAATCTCAGTTGGTGGGATATATGCAAGGTATTTCAGATGAAATGGACAAGGGAGGCCAAATTGATAGTGTAGCACTAGATCTGTCAAAGGCGTTTGACAGAGTAAGCCATAAAATGGTAGTGGATGTTAAAGTGATTTTCTGGGTAGAAGAATTTAAAAAAAATGTAGAAAACAGAAAGTTAGGGTAGGAAATGTAGTATCAAAAGAAGTGGAAATAAAAATGGGAGTGCCGCAGGGTAGCATATTGGGACCATTTCAATTAATTATTCTAAAGAATAATTGTGTGATTGTTTACTATCAGAAATTAGAGTGATTACAGATGATATAATGCTATATAAAAGGATCAAATGGCAGAGGACTGTAAACAGCTTCAGGGTGATCTGGACAGGATATCTAGTTCGGTTGGTAAACATGGGGTGAAGATAAAAGCACAGAACAGTCAGCTTATTAGATACACAAATAAAAAACTAAAGGTTGATTACAATTATAAGGTGGGGAAAGAATTGCTTGTTGAAGAACTTTAATGTAAATATCTTGGCATTACATTTGATAACAAGCTTACTGGGCAGGGACACATTGGTCAGATAGTAGGAAAAGGTTTCAAAATTCTGCACTAGTTGGAGAGAATGCATGAGAGAATTAAGGGAATTGGGTTACAAAACTTTGTCAGACCATTGCTCGAATATGCTAGTGTAGTATGGGAGCCACACTTTTTGTATCAATACAGGATTTGGAGAGGTGCGAAGAAGGGCTGCTAGATTTGTTTCTGGGAATTATCACAGAATGCAATCAGTAACACATTATGATAAAAGAGCTGGAATAAGATTCATTGGAATACAGGAAGAGAGTGAAGAGGGTTGTGGATGTGTACAAGTCATATATGTTGATGAAGCATGGAGAGATATTGGTATAAGAAATAAAAGTAATGTATGGAAGGGAAAAGATGACAATGACACAAGCTAGCACTTGATTTCAGGCACAAGAGTGTAGGAGATTGTCTTTTTTGGGTGATGGTGTCAGGGATAAAAATAAGTTTCCAAGAGAAATGATGTATAATTTACAAAAAAGTTAAAAGAATTAATGCTAAAATATGCAGAGGCAAATATAGGTGGGTGCAGGAAAGGGAAATGATGGGTGTGGAGGGAAATTGTCTTCGGGGCATGCACTCCATTGCAATTTAATTAAATATTATATTATTATTATAAAAGTAATTTTCAAAGATTATAAATGTAAAGTTCATTTGTATAACTGAATAAAAAATATGGTTAATTCAGATAGTCATCTACAAAACAATTTTCTTTATACTTATAAATACAGATAATTTTTTCAAAAAGAAAAAAGGGATCCAAAAATTTGAGTGCCTAGGGCTCAATACTTTCTTAATCTTAATGACAGTGGCACACCGTTTCGACAGTAGAACACATGTCGCTTGAGAGTTGCTTTCTGCCATGTGCATTCATAAACTTGTTTGATTCTTCTTCAAAGGAAATAAGAAATAGAAACAATGTTACCTCCTAGCATTGCCAATGCTTGTACAGCAGCGTTTCTCAACCTCTTTCAACCCAAGGAAAAATAAATGGACCACTAATTTACATGTGCCTAAGTTCTATGTGTGTGTGTATTTTTAACATCTGGGACATATTTTATAGTACCATTATAACATAATAAATCTAAAACCATGTTTTTAATTTCCGCAAAAACACAATAAAAGAAATAAATAATAATGACATTATAGGCTGGATGCTACACTATAAGATCAGTTTACATGTACAAAATAAATAATTTTTTTGTTTACTCCATCATTCTTATGTTACTACCCTGCCACAAACTGTGATCCCTCACACCTATTTAAGAACCTCAGAAATGGGCATTTGCTTCATCCATAAATGAATGACACTCTTTTTGATGCCATCTGGAGATAAATGGACTATTGTAGATACAATTCTCTTGTATCCTAATCCTGCAAATGCCAGATCTTTGCCTGGTAATTGAAATATTCATGGTTTTTAGAAAGATGGGCGAATATGCTATCAGAACTTATAATTGTCTGCCTGCTGACCATCTTAGGGGTGTATCCAGGATTTTGGTTTGGGAGGGACTTGAGTGGATTTTGGTTTAGGGGGTGGCTTGGGTTGGGCAAGGGACTTTTATAGACTCCCCTTAAAAAATCAGGAAAGCTAAAAAGGTCTCAAAAAGAATGATGCCGGGGGTGGAGCAAGATACTTTTTTTTTGGGGGGGGGCAGTCTTGTGCCTCCTGGCTACACCCCCTCTGTGGATCTGTCCCTGGATCACCAGAACCATCTTCACAGGCCACAGTTGAGAAACACTGTTCTGGGGGATGTAGCAGCTGCTGCTGCTCTCTACAGACAGTATTATTAACATTTTTGAGCTCCATAATGTTTGAGAGCCCTGTGTCTGCCCACTGCCAGGGGCAACATGAGACAGAACAAACATGTTACCAATTGGCACTAGCAAAGCAAGCACTAGCATGTAATGCCCTTTCCTTGCATATCAAAGGCATTGCCAGATTAAGAAAGTATGGGGCTCTAGGCATTCAAAATGTTTGGATCCCTTTCATTTTGAAAGGCAGCCGCATAGGTCAGGTAGCAGAGCATCTGACTATAGCCCGGACAACTGGGGTTCAATCCCCAAGAAGCTGAAGATCTTCCCTTGAAGCTGAACATCAAGAACGGCCTTCCCCCACCCCACCCACCCTGCTATCAAATGAGTAACATGGAGGAAACTCTGTGGGAAGGTACAGAAAAAGGGCAGGACCATGTTGCTGACCTTCGCACATCCACACTAGTGCCTATGTCAGGAAATAGGAATCCAGAACTCTGTTTCCTACAGGAATGAGGCTTGAAAGCTGTGAACCCCACTGCCTTTACCTTTTTTTTTTTTTTTTTTTTTGAAAAAATTATCTTTATTTTATAAGTACAAGGATACACTTTTGGACTCGTTTTGAGAAGCGTCAACAAAAGTGATTGGGTAACATGCTTCTTCGCCAGTATATGTATGAATTTTGAGGTGATAGGTTGTTGATATGATCGAGCAAATAAGCACAGAGGAATACAAGATGGCCAGACATAATATACTGTGAGATTGACGTATCTTGGAACTCTTGGGGATACTCGTGAATCCCAAAAACTTTTCGAAAATAGAATGCGAAGTGACTGATTGTTTGTGTGTACATTTTACTGAACTTATAAGACAAGAAGTAAATACGTTTTGGTGAAACTTTAGGAATTTTTCATTTCTATGGGGGTTGAATCAATCTATTGTTTGTTGACCAGTAAGTTGCCATCAGTGGAACCTACAATTTTGAGTTGGATCGGAGCTGATATAGCAGTGAAATTTTGTAACTGATACTATAAACATGAACTCGCAGACAAGAGTATATGCAGTTTTAAAAGGACTTAAATCTTCATTTCACTGCTAAGAATTACATACCAACTCTCTAGTTCCTTGTTCGTGACTACTCCATTGTAAAGGGTGGCAACCAAAAAGAGATAGTGAATGAATTCCACAAACTAAGGTGATCTTGTATACATGATATTGGTTGCAATTCCAAACCCACAGTCAGTGTTTAGGGTTAAGCCATGCTATTTAATTAATACCCACATTATTGAGCTACGCTTCTACAGAACCATTCCCTCGAGTGACTTACACATATAAGCTTAATAGTATGTGCAGTGTATATACTGTAGAGTGTTAAGCATTGTTAAAGTCACTCCAGCATATGAAAGTAAGTCACAATAGTAGGTACATCTTATGCTGTGATTCCCTCAGCTGCATTCAAGTCTTGGGAGGCATGTACCGAGCACCCGTATTGTCCAAGACATACAGGACACCCTTCGATCCCTTCAATCTTTTGGAAAGGGGCTGTATTCTGCTGGGTACCTGGCCATGTGGGAATCAGGGGGAACGAGGCAGCTGATGAAGCTGCCAAGATAGCCTATGACAAGGTCAGCATTGACTTTGATCTGATTCCAAAGTCTGACCTTGCCTCAGTGATGAAAAGATTTGTTTCTGACATTTGATAGAGGCAGTGGCTGGAGGTAGAGCATAATAAGCTCCGGCTAGTCAAACCGACCGTTCAGCAATGGAGCAGCTCCTTCTAGCGAGCGAGGAGGGATAAGGTACTCCATACTTGCCTCCGTTAGGGCACTGTCCTCTGACGCATAACTTTCTTCTCCGCTTGGCGGACCCACCCGTATGTGATGCTTGTGGCGTACCTTTGATGCTGTGCCACTTTTTAACTGACTGTGTATTGTTTTTAGACTTAAAGGCAGACGTTGGCCTGCCAATGATCTGTAACTTATTTTGAATAATGAAACCAGCAGTCTGGCCAGCATTATAAAGTTTTGTGTACTGGCCGGTCTGGTTCCTAAAATTTTAGGCAGATCGGCCTAGTTTTAAGATGTATGGGTGGCCCATTTGCAGCCACCCATCCATGTACATTGTTTTATGTTTTTATATTGTTAAAATTCCTGTCTCACTGGACATTATATAGCCAGGGAGACAGATAGTGTTTTTAATTCCTCTGTTTGGGCTCTTTACAGCCATTCAGATATTGTAAAGTCTTAGGTCCTGGTGGCCCTTTACAGCCACTGTTCTTTTATGATTTATTTTATTTTGCTGTCTGTATGGCCTCCCTCCTTACAGTCAACCATACAGACAGTATTTTAGTATATTTTATGCCAGTCATAACTGGTTACTGTTAGGGTGCTAATGACCTTTTTGTCAATGTGCCCTAAAGGAATAACAACAACAACAACAACAACATACAGAACCATTCCTTCTGGGTGTTGCAATTTTCACAAACTGTAGTATATCTATTTTTATAACTAAACTTCTTTATTTCTTCATTGACTGAAGTCCAATATTTAACTTACATGAGCACGTGTGAAGGAAATTTATCATCAGCAGATAAAATATTGCTTGTTGTTTCAATATCATAAAGAAGATTCCGGCATTCTGGAAGGCAGTTACATGGACGATTATCTTGTTCAATGTCGTAGGTTATTCCATTAGTCTCGGATGCAGTATCAATGACCTGTATTTTTTCTAAAACATTGACATGATTTTAGATTGACTCATGAATAAAGAGTTATTTAAAAATATGCTGATTGTTTGCAAGTATGACTTACATATTGAAGAAGCAAGACAAGGAAATGATCAATTTCTCCAGAAAAAGAAAATGTTGTGAAGGAACATAGATTTTCTACTGTGTTATGAATGTGTCATATTATTTTTAGTGCATAGGGATGTATAAATTTTATATCCAAACCTTGCAAAAATCAAAATCATATTTGTCATTATATATGAAATTTACTTGAAACTAAACCATTCATAAATCACTTTGTGAATTACTATCAAAATATGTTACTAAATAATAGGTGATGTTTTCAATAAAAAGTATTCGTTTCTATTAGTATTTGACTACATGAATCTGTTGCAGAAAAAACATATACTACTTTCTGCAATTAAACACGCATCTAAAGATCCCAGCTAATCCTTAGAAGTTTCTGTATTGTTGTGAAAAAAACACCTAAAATTAATTTAATAATTCAGACAGGGTTGTTGTAATAGAATCATTTAAAAAATTTCAGCTTTGAAAAATATTTTGCATGACACATGTCAAAGAGATTAAAAGTATTAAGCCAGTGTCATTTTATTTTCTTTGACTGGAGATGGAGAATTAATAGTTCAATAAAATAGTTCTAACCTATTCATTAAACACACAAATAAATATATAACAAAGACGAAGTTAGCTCTCTGTTATTTAAATACCAAAGAAATAGTAACCAAATGTTCCTCAGATGGCAGCACTTGATGAAGATTTTCAAGTACAATGAACAAACAGCTGCAATTTAATTTTTAGATTTTTTCACTTATTCCACAACACATCCTTGCATCATTGAGGAGCTTTTATGAAAAATCCTTCTTTTTTTTTTTAGTTAGAGGAGTGGGGATTATGGACAGATGCTTAAGAAAAGTGGAAGGGTAATTCATTAATGGTTGGAGAGTTAGATCCACCAGAGCTGAAATTTCTTTAGTAAAATTTAGAATAATATATTAAAATTTCAGAACATTTCATGCAGTAGAACAGATTTTAGATCAATTTGAAAGTTATTTTGTCACTAAGCACAACGTGGTAATTTTAAAATTAAATTGCGATTAAACCAAGCCACTTACATAAGTAAAATAACTGTTAAAACACATAATTAAAATCAAAGAAAATTCAGATAACTCAACTTTTTTGATATAAACAACACTTTAATAATTATGAACCAGAAACCAAGGGTTTGCTAAATAATCTTCAAACCCGATCTTGTTAGACTCATAACTTTGCTATTTCACCACCGATCGTAATAAAATTTACATCACTGGAATCAGAAGTTTTTATAGAATACGATAACACTAATTTTATTACAATAATTTGCAATCCAGCAGGGTTGTCTAAAAATGGAAGAAATTAACATATGAATCGGGGAATCACCACTGAACTTTCGGAATCTTTTATCAGTACGCCAGGTAAAACTAAATTCATTTACAAGCAATATAATAATTTCAGAATTCTCACTAACCACTTTTTATGTACCTTGAAGACAAGACCACTCACAGTTAAAGTTTGAACACCTTCTACAATCACAATCATTTCTCACTATTTTGAATAAGTGTCCTTATACATGTGGTATGCGGATGGCGGTATATAATCAGGAGCTTAGGAGAGGGGGTGGTATTTACAGTTTGGTCTTTTGTCTTTACTCCGGGAACGTTGTGTGAAAGTAGTCTGCGCTAGGTATGGTGCATGTGTCGGGAATATTTGAACTTTGAGAGACTGCATGGGTGGTATACCAACTTGTTAAATTTTCTGATGAGTGACTAGTAATGACTTTGAACTTTTAAATTTTCTAAAGGGGACTTCGGTCGTTTCTCTTCTCTCCATAACCTTGAAATTTTTGGAAAAGTATGATTTGATAGCCTATTTGACTGTAATTGTTTATTTTTTTCTAAATGTGATTTCAATAAACTTTAAATTTTTCAACAAGTGGACTTTTCAAATGTGTTAAACTTGAACAGTAACCCTTTTCTAAGCTTTGGGTCAAAGAAACTTAGTGGCGGCCGATAAGCATTACAGTTAAATATTCCATGCAGGTACATGGTCAATTTACAATTATTTAGTCAAATTTAACAGAACTTTCACTTCAAGTAATCATTCAGTTAAGGTACTAGGTCTATACTTCACCCCAGTATAGTAGCCGATTTCCTTGTATTGTGAAGTATGGATACCTGTTCTCACTGAGCCCAAGGTTTTACTGTGCTTCACTATAATTCAGCCATACTCCTTGCTACTTGCAACACTTTGCTGCTACAGTGGAGACTGGTGATTGGCATGTCATTTCAACTGGAACAACATCCCTACCCTAACCTATCCCCTCCTTCTATTTCAGGAGTTCCTTACAACTATCTTTCTCTATTAGAGTTATATCAGCTTTGTGGAAACTTGAGCCATGATAGTATTGTCTATGAAGAAGTAAATCACCTACCAGACTAGTGCTCAACCACCATTGTCATAGACCACAGTAATTAAAAGGCTGAGGCCCTGAGATGGCTTTCTGACAACAGTACCTTCTTTCAACTCTCCACATATCCCAGATTTCCATTTTTCAGGTGATATGCACATCAACCTTACAACATTTCCTATCACAAACCATTTTCCTCCTCTCTTTTCACAATCTATGGTATATACACCCTATTCCCAAGATCCATAAGATTGGAAACAGCAGATCCTTTAGGTTGTGGTATGTGGATTTCCCTCCAAATGAAATTCAGCCCTAGTGGATGGACACCTCTGACCACCTTATAGAATTTCCTTCCCTCCATTAATTACATCCCACAATATTTTTTGTTTTAATTTCATTATCCAGCTACTTTTTTTCATTGCTGTCTACATATGCATCAACTATGGAGAAGGAATAAATAGCATGAGGTGATATCAATCAGGATGGCATATGGCATTGTTGCTGGGAGACTCCAAAGGGTATTTTTCCCACCAGTTAACAGAATTTCAATCTACCATGCATGCACCTCTGTCTTGGCTACCCTAAGCTAACCTACTAATCCTATCAGGTAGAGGGAAACTACAGATTTATGTGGAATCGAAACCACAGAGCATCCTAGTGTACATCACATAACAAAGCAAAGTTTTCCAGAGGTGAAGGTCAGTTTTTAAGGCTGCAAAGGCCGAGACTGGAATTCGAACCAGGGCCTCCATTCCCATCACATGCCTTAACCAAATGAGACACCAGACCACTCGATGGAAAGGTAAAAAGTAAAATATACCCACGACTTACCAAAGTAGATGGGAAGAGAACAACAGTGATAAAAAACACTCCACACAATATTTACTTATGAAAATAGGAACAAGTGCTTGAGCCCATAATTAACACAGCCACATTAATGGTGGTTTCAACTCTTATGATCGGAGTGGATGTGGTGGAGGAGTAAAAACAATATCAATTGAATTGTTAATAATGGGAATGAGATTAATCAAAATAAAAAGGAAAAAGTGGACCTGTTGAATAAATTATTTTTTAGATGTTTTTTACATTACCCCTTTTTGTTTTAGTTTTATTGACTTCTTTCCCATGGTTAACATTTCCACTGATATTGTTTTTGGTCTCCCACCATATACACTGCAACTGTAATGATCAAAACTGCCAATCATGTGACTGGCTTGAATATACGAGTAGTAACCTGCACAAGCTCAGTCATATATTTCTGAAATATTGTGGGGAGGGTTTTTTCCCTCCCTTCAACTTTATATTTCAAAACATGACAATTATTGAATGAATGAATAGAGGCTTTCCCAGCTTATTACCTGTAGATAATGTGCTTAGACAACCCACTGCAGGAGCATACCAAACTATACTTGTGTCTGATAGGAGGCCTGAGATCATTTTATACATGATGCTTTGTATTCCTATAAAACATTAAAACTGTGTAAAACAAAAATATTTTAATTCTTTTATCACTCACTTTTGTTCCTTGTCAAGCATGGTATATCTAAGAAGTTGCATATTCTTCTTGTACCTGAAATAAATTATTATCAGATATTTAATAATTTGACTGAAAAGAAATTTTAATACATGGGTTCTCCAAAGTTTTATGATAACTGATCCAGTTAATCATAACACAGAAAGAAATTGTACTCACTAATATAATTACACTTTTGTTGCAAATTCCAAGTAACATATTAGTGTTAAAAAAAATTTCCTCCGCTAGTCTCTCATGTAATTATAATTATTGTTATTACTGATTATCACAGTGCTAAGGCAATTTTACTTTAAATTCTTTCATTTTTTGAGGTAAAATATCCATCATCTACTTTCTCTTGATTATTTAAGTGATTTTTAATTTAATTTAGTTCAGATGGAACCCTGGTGACAGTTGCAGATCTAGGAATTTACTGAGCCAGGGAAAAAACTGTGAGGTTGCTGACCCTTTGAACATTATTTTACTGCCCTGATTTGGCAATTTCCTTACAGACATATTTTCCCATTTCTTGATTTTTATGTTCAATTCGTTGCATGCAATTTCCACATGACCTCTTTGTGGAAATAATTTTTCCAAAGACAAGTGAGATGAGAAATAGATCACATGTTCAACATGCCTCTAATCATGCCACAGGATGTTCTCATCTTCAAAATAAAGTAAAAAACTGTGTTTCCAATTTTCATCTGGCTGGGTAAATGCTTACAGTATATAAACAATATTTCATCTGAATAAAAACAAAATTTTTATTAGTGACCAATTTGTACCCGTAACTTTTCAGTTTTAAACAATCATCATTGTTCTTTACATTGACTCAGTTTTATTATTTTATATTGTTCTAGCCACTATCTAACTGAAATAACAATTTTTCTTGGTTTCCCCTCTTGTCTCACTATCTTATTTTTGTCAGATTGTTAAAACATTTATTTTCTCCATCAATTCATAACTTATCCAAAAAACTATTATAACTTTATTTTCCTATATTTATTTTTTACTTTTAGTAATATTATCCTTACATTCAATATCTTACATAAATGATTATTGTATTACCTACCAGTATTTTGATATTCTTAGGAATTTTATGACAAAAATTCTTATTAATTTTTCATTTATAATTATTTTATCAAGGGTGCTTTGATAATTAAGACTTAAGATCATTGGAAATTAAATACAATAAAAAAAGGGTTTGAAAACAAACATCTAGATGACAACTATAAAATACCAACAAAGGCTACTACAAAACATTACAAAAAAAGGACATTTAACTAGTTAAAACAGCAAACATGAGCCCCCTAAAGAAGAGTATTTTTCACTGATGATCTGACTAGTCTCAGTTTATTGTTTGTAGCAGAGTTCTTTATCTAATAGCATTGATTATAGGGTGATTATGGGCACCAGTATGCCATGTCAATGAAAAAATCATGTTTGGAGCTTTACTGTTAAATGATGAAAAGTTCCATGCCACACTGTTGCTGCACAAACTACACAACCACTAATTAGCCTTGCTTCACTACAACATTACTCCTCTTGCTATTCATGACTACTGTTAGGCAACCCGTGTGTTGTTTCTACTGGTCCCTACAGGCAAGTCCTTGAATGCAGCAATCACGCAAATCGTCCCCAGTGTTTCCATCCAGGCAGACAGCCCTTCCACACTGGAGACACTCAGCGATGTGTGTACATAAAAAAGGTTTGTAACAACCTTATAATTATTTTAAAATTTTATTATATTTTATTGGCTGTCCTCACTTCATATGCACACATTATCTATTCAGTTCACCCAAATTTAACCATATATGTAATATATATGAAATGTCTTCTTGTGCAGGAGCTGGTTGTGCAGCTTAGGAATTCAAGGGGTGTCTCAAGTCTGCTCTCAGTTGACCCAGTAAACTACAAATATAAATCTGTGTACTACATTATAAATCATTTCCATATTCCACCCCTTATGTTGAATTCTTCTTTTTGTCTTTAATCCCTTAATTTTGGCCATTTTCAACATCTATCTGTTGAGTTTCTTCTTACTTTTAGTTTCTAATGTTTTCTTTTACATTAATTTAAAAAATGAACTACAATCATGAACTTCCATTATGTTGCACAATCCCTTGACTAAAAATATACTCATAACTTTCTTTAAAATTTCTGCCTTATCCAAATTGCTTGACCAATTCCCTAGCATCTACAACAGTGCTAGGAACATGAAGCATAGTGTTCTTGCTTTACCTTGATAACATAATCAAATGCTATGTCTCATTTTGATCACCTTACTATGTCACAAATTACTACTCTACCTCTTTGATTTATACCTTTTAGCGATCCTTCTACCTAGCAAGTGAATTTTTCAGCCATTCAAATGCTTTTTACCTTTTATAACAACATTTTATTGCTTGGACAAACCAAGTACTTGGCATGTCTTGCACATTTACTCCAATGCATCTTCCATATAGATCGCTATCTGAGATCCACATAAATTTCCTTTCCTACAGTATGTCGGTGATTTAAAAACCAGTTTCTTCCCTCACTCATATTTCTTATATGATTGTGCATCAATCTCTCCATCATTTTACCAACCAATGTCAAGCTTATTGACCTTTTTTGTAGCCTCTCCTTTATGGACTGCTACTACTATCACACTTTTCCACTAAGGTAAGGAGCAAGTCTCCATATTCAGTGTAATATAAACTATGAGGTGAGATACAATGTCATATCCATGTGTCTTTAATATATCTGTTGTAGTATTAGACACATTAATCCTTTTTGCTTTTTTGGTTTTCAGAGTTCCTTTATATAATCTACAGCATAAAATTCAATGTCTTTGTCTGCTGTTTTCTACTTATATAGAGAAGCTAGTCCTCTGACTTACATCCTCCAGTCACTCAACATTAGTCCCTAATGGTCTCATTAGAACAGTTCTTAATATCTTTGCCTTTTTCAAATAATCAGTAACTTCTTCTTTATCCTTATCTACAATTGTCTGAATACCTTCCCTACCTTTAGTTTTATAACATACATTGCATTAAGTTACGTTACATAAAAACTTTCTGTTACTGATGATAGTACATAAACTAAGAATCTAAAATTTTGCCCAAATAGATTGACACATTTATCTTCCAGACCCATTCTCAAATTTGATTATATGGGTTTATTTAATTGAAAAACCTGACTGTTTTAGACCTAAAAGCTATAAATAGTTTCCTATTATCATATAAAAGCAAATAATTATTATGGTGAATACTTAATAAGTTATTCACTAACCAGTTGTCAAATAATAATATGGATGACATCCACATATAGATACAGTAACATTCTTCTGACATTCAACAAAACAGTTGTGGTATGTATAGGTTTTCATTAGTTTTGAAAATCCTTCTTCTTCAAATCGGCATTTCCGACCTTTGAGTGGCATTTTTCTTATTGAATCTGTGGTATATGTTTCTGTGGCTGTTACTCCAATAAACATTTGCATCCCTGTGGAAACCATTGTTTCAGCAGCAATAGCATCAGGGAAGGCAGCAGGGTTATGCACAAAAACCTACAATAATAAAAATTTGACTAACCACTGAAACAAGGCTATCCATTCCTGTATTTATTTTAATACAAGTATCATACCAAAATGACTAAACTACATGAATCAAAATGTTAATACATGCAAGAACAAATATAAATATCTTTACTGTATTGGAAATAAATCAAGAATTAAATGAAGGGGATAGTAATTTTTGATCATTGACTGGCGAGACCCAGTATACAAACAACAAATCTCTCACATTTAACAACCAGAACAGATCAACAATGGCCTCAACCTAGACCAACAACAGTCCAGCCTTGCCACAATGAATTTATCAATCATATTCTATGTCAGAACAATGATTTTATCCAAGATTGGCCTGAAGTGAGATCTCCCCAAAATCCTACCTGTTTTGCAAGATCATGCTTACAAGGCTTCCTAACCATAGGCAATTCATATTTAACAAAATGCCAGTGTCATGTTGCAGTTGATGTTACTAAGAAATATGACAGCTCCTTTCCTTTAGTAATATTATTAACTATTACCAATGTCTTGACACTGATCCTGCACCAACCGCCATTGTCATGACTGTACCATTAAGGCCTGTGTCAAATTTATCAAATGGGACCCTTACTCAGTACTGACCTTCTTCTTTTTTTTCTCTAGCTCCACTACTTTCCCAGGCGGTGACAATGGGTGGACGTTTAAAGGAGTGGGTCTTCTCGGGCCTGGTCAAGGCCCCCTCTGGCTGGGGGCCAATAGCATTTGACAGTCTTGCTAACCAACTGTTACTCTACTGCCAACTGCATTCTAGTGACTATGGATGTAATCTCTTTGCAAGCCAAGGTGGGAAAAAAAAATGTTGTTGAGAACTTGAAATGTAAATACCTTGGCATAAAATCTGATAACAAATTCAACTGGGCAGGACACATCAGTCAGGTAGTAGGAAAAGGTTTCAAAATCCTGCACTTGTTTGAGAAAGTGATGAGTGGATTTACTAGAGAATTAAGGTAATTTGGTTACAAAATGGTCGTCAGATCATTGCTTGAATATGGTTGTGTAGTATGGGGCCCACATTTTGGGTATCAAATATAAGAGTTGGAAGATATGCAAAGAAGGTGTAGCATAACAGATAGTATAATAACATCCTTGAAGTAGGAGTTCCATGTCATGGGCCGGTTAATACTCTTTTAACGAGGTTTCCATAGCAACATATAATAAGAGATCAAATAGAAGATCAGCGGTCAAGGAGAACTTGCATGAAGAAGTCCGATAATGTATTTAAGAATGATGTATGTAAAATAATAAAAGAGTGATTTAAATTGTGAAGAATAACGGCCATCAGATTAATTATTTGGTTTAACTGCACAAAAGAGCACAATCACGAATAATAAAATATAATCACATCGTAAATGCAACACGGCACATTTTTTAATGAGTAAACTGCCACTTTTTTTTTTAAGAAATGCGACATGGCGACCGTGACAGGACTTGGGTGCTGCAGAATAAAGAAATACTACGTAAACTTATGAATTTGAGTATCTAGCAGACAACAAAAAAAAAATCAAGAAAGGAAGGGAGGAAAATCTTTGGAACTTGGAAGCACACAGTGCTACTAGCGGCCGAGCGGGAACCAGCCAGGGATTGACAACGTCTGCCGTAGAAACCGACAGCTACAAAATACGTTAAAGTTAAGTGTTTTCTAGACTCAATTATTTTTGTTCTTGTAATACAAAAACTTGTTGATTGTGACAAGAATGTTGACTGTGGCAGAAGCGGTGTGAGGGTAGAATTAGTTTTACGTTTTTTGGGAGTTTAACACAACCTATCTTTTCGAATTTTCGTTGTTTATTCAAATAATTTATTATATCATGTCATTTTATTGATACTAGTTTTGGGACGCTGGGTATTGCTTAGCTTTCTACAGAATGGCTAATCAGATGCCAGGTGCAATGGTTATTTGTGATCCTTTGGGTTCTGTAAATAACGAACATGAAACAGTCACTATAGGTGCATTAGAAAAAATACTGTTTCGATTTGGGTTTCAAATAACAGCACAATTAAGTGAAGAAATAAAAACCTCGAAAAAGTCTTTAGAGGATCGAATAAT
This sequence comes from Vandiemenella viatica, assembly GCA_031002005.1. Classification (NCBI taxonomy): domain Eukaryota; kingdom Metazoa; phylum Arthropoda; class Insecta; order Orthoptera; family Morabidae; genus Vandiemenella; species Vandiemenella viatica. The sequence goes on from CM061920.1 coordinate 262,672,576, forward strand.
TAGATCAGAAATTGATGCACAGGCAAAGTTGGATAAGTATATAGAAAGGGCTGAAAAACAGTATACAAAGATAAATGAGGAACTAAAGGCATGCAATGAGAGTCTAGTAATTAGAGGGTTTGAACAAAGTACGAATGCAATTCATTGTGAATCATTAGGTAATATAATTGAAAGTAATGATAGTAGGCCTAATACTGTAAAGGAAAAATAGGAGATGAGTGATGTCACAATTAATGGTGATGTAAATCATGTAAAGGATAGACAAATTGTTAAAGAAGGGTTTTACTTAAAAGATGAGTTTAAGCATGAAAGTAACCAGGTGGAAACTTACACGAAGACAGATGAATCAGTAGAAAAGGGTTGTAAGTCTATAAAAATGTTTGATATCAGAGCCATTAAAGGAACAGGTGACTTTTATCAGGTAAAAGAGATGGAAGAGACTTTAATGAAGGTAGATGGATTGGGTAGTTTGATGATTTTGAAGGATGGAAACTGTGACATTTTTTCCATTGTTGGGGAGAATTATGTTTGTGATTATGAATCAAAGCAGTTACAGAATAATGATGTTGAACATTTTCAGAGTTCTTTACATATTTTTGAAGTTGGTTTGCCATGTTACTGCTCTGGCAAAGTAAGATTAACTGTAAACAGGAAGTTGTTTTGTATGAATAACTGGGGAAAAGTGAACCGGAAATATAGAAAAAAGGGATTTCTTTTTTTGTAGAGGGGTAAGCTATGCTTACTGCCTCATACTGTGTACAAATTCAATCAGGGTATTGAACCTACAACTCAGAAAATGATGAATTAGTTTAAGGTGAATGAAAAGATTTAACACTAGTGCAGTGCACCGGTGTGTACATATAAACTCTGTCATATTGGAATTGACTAGTATTATTAAGTTATAGTTGGCATGTTATTGTTATACAGTGCCATAAAACACTTGTAAATAATACTGATTGTTGTGGCTGCGCACAATTCAACTGTAATGATAGAAAAAGTTTATAGTAACTAAGCGGAAGCTGTCACTTACCAATATTGATGATCTTGGTCAGATGTGCAGTCTTCGGCTGTTACCACAGCATACCATTACATAAAAGTTTATTGTCTATTAGGACTTTCTTTTTTAAAAAAAATATATAGTCTGTAAGGTATACCGGAGCATTAGAATGAATAGAATGAGTTGAGAAGAAACAAGGTATTGCTATGATAGAATAAATGTGTAATGAATTAAGAAGTACAATATCAGATAGAGGGGGTACAGCAGGGCAGTCAAGACTCAGTTCCTGTAAATAAGGCCACTATCCAGGCATTGCCTTTAAATGATACCGAAAGGTTCAGGATTTGGTTAATACAGACATAGCTAAGGTCCAGGTAGAACCTATAAATGACTCTGTTGGTACCTCTCATAGCCTATATATGAATATATTCAAGATTAAGTGAATTGGAGAGAAGTTATTACTTATGGGGAGAATATGTATTGAAGAAATAAAATAAAAATGAAGCTGTGATGATGATGCTAGATTAGCAAGAAACAATGGTGTCCCAGTCGTATTAGCGAGGGTTGATTGTACTGGTCCAGGGACTAAACATGTGATTTAAATAATGTTGCCGGTTATACAACAGTAAAATTGTTCAAAAGGATCAGTCTTATGAAGAATATAATGTACCAAGGGCAGGTAATAAATTTTTTTTTAACTATTTGAATGGTATGCTTGGTAAACAGGTGGAGGCCATGACAGCTAAAGATGATGTTATTAAATAACAATTCTGTAGTATAATATACTTATTGTAGTTTTGGTTTTTTTTAAGGTGATAAGGACAGTAACTCTGTGTCACAATGTGTGTTACAGACAATATGCCGTTCCAACCAGTCGCGGCTTATGGAAACCCACCTAGGAAAGTTACATCAAGACATCGGTCCTCGTTATATGTAAAAAGAAAAAAAAATATGTTGTTAGTCAAATGTACAGTGTAAGCTCTCCTTACTTAAAAAATAGGTAACATTTACCGGAAAGTTTACCATGACCATTTATACTGGTATTAATGGAAAATGGTATGGTAAACTTGGGGGGGCTGAAGCATAACAGATAGTATAATAACATCCTTGAAGTAGGAGTTCCATGTCACGGGCCGGTTAATACTCTTTTAAGAAGGTTTCCATAGCAACGATATACAGAGATCAACTAGGAGATTGCCTAGAGCAGAGCTAAGGAGAACTTGCATATTGAAGAAGTCCGATAATGTAATTAAGAAAGATGTATTTAAATAATAAAAGAGTGATTTAAATTGTGCAGAATAACGGTTAACATATTAATTATTTGGTTTAACCGCACAAAAAAGCACAATCTCGAATAAAAAAATATAATCACATCGTAAATGCAACACGGCACATTTCATAATGAATTAAACAATATTTATTTATTAAGAAATGCGACAAAGGCCTTCTAGATTTGTCTTTGGAAATTACCGCAGAGCACCATCAGAAATTGATATGATAAAGGAGCTGGAATGGGATTCATGGGAAAGCAGGTAAAGAGTGAAGAGAATCATGGTAGGGTACCAGGCATATATTGGTGATGAGGCATGGAAATACATTGGTTGAAGAATTACAAGAGGTGCATGAAAGGGAAAAGATGACTATGATGACAAATTGGCACTTGAGTTGAGGTATAAGAGTGTGGGAGGTTTTTTTTTTTCGGAGATAAGGATGACAGAGATTGGAATAAATTACCTAGAGAAATGATAAATAACTGAACAAAAACACTAAAAGAATCTAAAGTTGAAATTAGTAGAGGGAAAAAGTAGGTGGGAAAAGGGAAGGGGAATAAAAGGTATGTAGGGAAATTGTCACCTGAGCAAGAGCTCTGTTGCAATTAAATTAAATTAAATATCAGTTACTGCTTGTATTCTGCAATAATTTCCACAGACAAATGTAGCTGCCTTCTTTTCATCCACCCAAACCCATATATTTGGTACCCAAAATATATACCATATTAAAACAATGGTCTGACCAAAGTTTTGTAACCCATTTCCCTTACTTCTCTGGTGCATCCCTTCATCACTTGAAACCTTTTCCTACCACCTGCTGAATGTGTTCCACCCAACTGTGTGTGTGTTGTGTGTGTATGTGTGTGTTTTTTTTAAATCAAATATTATGCCTAGTCTCCGAAAAGCAATTCCTTTCCCACCCTATAATCCCAGTCAACCTTTAGTTTGTTTTATCTATATACTTAATAAGCATTTATCTTCATCCCATGTTTATGAAACCAGCCAGATATCCTGTGCAGGTCATTCTGCAGCTGTTCAGAGTCTTCTCCTGTTTTGATTCTGTTGAATAACATTACATCATCTGCGAAAAATTTGCTCCTTAGGGAGGGAGGGAGACTCTCTTTAATCATACCTCGAAATTAGGTGTATCATCACAAATTTCTTGAACTTTTAATGAATATTAGCAGTTACAATAAGCCAATATTTAATGACCCTGATGGAAAGTTCTTTCAAAATAAAAAATAAAGTTATGATATTCCCTTAATTGTGATGCCCAAAATGAAGGTTCATGTTTAAGGACAGTATGTTTCTCCATCCAGATTTATTTCTGCCATAAAAAGGAGAAGTCGAGTGGATCGTCTAGACACTGAAAAAAGCAAGGTACCAGGTGAGAATTCCGGTATTGTGGAATTGTGAAAATCCAAATGACATTCATGTGAGATTTAGGGAACTGAGAAACTTCCAGATATTTGGATCATGGCCCCCATAAGAATGGTGACAGAATGGATGTTAACAACTGCTGTGGCATTTCTATCCTCCTAGTAATCTAAAAGATTCTCTGGATAGCCCTTTAGACTACAGCAGAACAGCATTTAAATCCACAACTGGGAGAATGTCAAAGAGTATTATGAAAAGTATTTCTGCATATCACACAGATTAAGAATCTTAAGTATATCCTTTCATATTTGAAGCTTAGAAATTTGTAATTCGCTATGACATTTATCAATTATGGCTTATAACGCCATTGATCATATAACTCTAATTTATATCCTAAAAGAACTGGGCCTAAATAACAAACTAAGAGTGATCATCCAACAGACTGCGACTATCACACCCTCCAAAGTTGAATCCAGAAGAGAAAATTCAGATGCCTTTGAAATGATGACAGGGGACAGAAAGGGAGGTTACCTTTCACCCCTACTCTTGAATTTTACACTTGAGAAAGTAAAAGGCAAATAGCACAAAGAAGTGAGTAATGAAGGAAACAAAAATGTTGACAGATTAGTCCACAAGTGACAAAGGCTAGTCTGTAGATCCCCTTTGAAAAAACAGAGTTCTTTACCTAAAATTTGGACAAGAATAAATCAAGAGAAAGGAAAAGTTAATATGACTATGTGAGCTGACAGAACTATATATTTCTGAGAAGAATCATGAAACAGGTAAAATCGAAATGTCTTATGACTGAATTAAAGGTTAATATCAATCACAACTAAGCACAGACACTGCAATACCATCATCCAATTAAAGGAAGTATATACTACAGAATGCCTCAAGATGAGTGTGTAAGGTCTGAGTGAGAAGTTGGAAGTAATAAGGAGAGCAAGCATGTTGGGGTGGGAGGGGAGAGGCGGAAATATTTTCTCAATTAAAGAAAATGGTGAATACACCACAACCATAAGCTACATAAATGTGGACAGGATTACAGACAAGATTTGGAAAAAGATTGCCTTTGATGATCATGTGACACAAATGAACTAGCAAAATTGACCAAAATCTTTAGCTACTTTTTAAACAAGAAAACCAAGGGGATCTGGTTTATTGAGGTGACAAACATTTTCATGAAGCGGCAATCTCACTTGAAGACATCAAAGAACATGATTTCCTTAAGATGAAAGCTGAAACTCATTATGGTCTCTTCGGAAAACCAAGAAAAGGAAAAGCATGGACTGAAACTATGAAGAAACAACTCCAAAAATTAAGGTGGGAATACTGGGTAAAAGTTAAAGCCCATGGAAGAAAACCGTTTAAATCATGCAGTTTATAGTTGGCTAAAATGAGAGAGAGAGAGAAAAAAATAATCTTCCAAAAGATGTCCTGTTACAAACTGAAAAGATATCCCACAACTATCTGTGATTTTTTGTATCTTGTACTAACAGATGATTCAGTTTTGAGGAAAGAAATAATAAACTGTATCTCTTTGGGAATTTGGAGTTAGAATCAATAACATTGTGTTAGTACTTATCCCATTTTACTAGCGTGTTAAAAATGTTTATGTATATATGGAAAGATAAATCAGATGCATCTGTTACCAATCTTGAAAGAAGAAGGGCTGCAGAGGAAAAAATCTCCACAAACAACACAATTATATAAAAAAAGGTAATAGTCATGATGTTAGCAATTGCTTCATAAGATATACTCTGTATCTAATGATACTCTCCTTTGAGCATTTACTCCTGTCATCTTCTGATTTCAAGCTGTCTGCTCAGCCTACTAGAGACTCCTGAAGAAGCCTATGGTAACAATTGTCAGAAGAAAAAAAGAGTACTTCATCAATATAGCATATATCTCACAAAGCAATTGGAAACATAAAACACAATATTTTGGGCACAGCCCATACTCATGAATGTAGAAGTCAAAACACATGGTTACTTTTGCATGAGCACCCACAGTCACTACTTTAGATTTTCTTTCTAAATTTATATTGTCTGATAGCATTTCATCCTGTTCCGCTGTGTCTAAAATTGTTTATTTTATAAATAAAAATAATAACTTCCATTTTCAGTGAGTTGATCTCAAGCACTTGTTTTATCTGCATTTTATTTTATATTCTACCTGAAGTCAACTCTTCCAATTTTATATCTTTATGTATTACCTTAACTCCTCTCGAAGACAGGGTTGCAGAATGATACTCATGCAGCTGATTGTCTATTACAACTGACAGTCCCATTTGGTACCCACAAGTACCAGTCCTTATGGGTTGACTTTCATCATCAGTGTCTTCTTTGTCTTCTTCTTCTTCTGCCATCTTATATTGATGTTGTAGTCTGAAAAATATTATTAGTTTGTTCAAAATTTGTTTTATTTCTTTCATAAGACTCTAGTACCTTGGTGGCCGATCTTTGCTCGGCATCTTTGATTCTGTGTGCAAGATTTCTTCAAAATCCTTAGAGAAGTTTGTGATAAATTAATTTTACCTAAAGACAAGAGTATTAGATTGGATAGATTAGACATATAGTAAGTATATATTATAAAAATCTAACTTAGTCCATAAGTTGAAGGCTGGTTGGATACTCCAGAAGTAGGAATACTAAGCCATTGCCTCAGAGCTAGAATGGCAAGTTCCTTTCCTCTGGGATGTACAGTTTAACATGGAATCCAAACCAAAAAATGACCTGGCATAACTTAAATGACCAAACACAACTCCAAAAAATTCCTGCAACCACCAGGATTTGAACAGAACAGAAAACTTTCGAAAGCAAGGAAGTTAACCACTTCTTTTTCTCAATAATCACATTTGAGCTGCTAGACTGCTCTATATTTGTTATACATGAAGTATATTTCATATCTACCTACATAAGAACTGAATTGGTTAAATAAAATAGCTGAATGCACATATTTCAACATTTTATTTTAAATTATTAGCTATATTATGGTTTTTATCCATTTTCGTTTTACAGTTATCATCCAAATATATAAAGCCACTTCAAGCTTACTGGTACCTCAAACTTCTACGAGATGACGTAATATATAGATAGTAAACAATGAAATCAAAGGTGCTAAGTAGCGAAAAGGAACTAAATTATGATAGGGAAATGAGCCACCACTTACCTTTAGATCAGTGGTGGCCAACCCAAATAGTCTTGCAGGCCACTTTGGAAATGCGTCATAACTCCACGTGCCACATTTAAATTATATATTGTATATTATATTAGATATCCCAAGATGCGTGCACATTATGAGTTCTCAGAGTATAACATAATTATTCTGTGAACTGGTAACTCTAAACTCATAAGTAAAACAGGCAATATCTGTCATATATTTGTAAGAATATTATTTTAAAGTCAAAGTTATTTTTTTCATAATTTCAACAATTAATTTTTGAATATATGGATGCACAAATAATGTATTTTTTAAATACATTGGTTTTCACTACTTTGGCAATTGTAAAATAAACATATTTTGTAAAAGTGTGATGAATCTCGCGGGCTGGAAAAATGTTCAAGGCTGCCTTCATGCGGGCCTTGCTTTAGATGAAGGATGTGGGGCACCAATACACAGAAAAGACAAAAATACAACTGATAAAAATTTTTTTGGGATGAGCCCTTTCTCAACAGGAGAACATTATAGTAGGTGGGTGATGTTGGTCACTGTGTCACAGATAGACTGTTGGCCAGGAAGAAAAATGAATACATATATAATTATACATATATAAAACTAAGGAAGGATAGGGAAATATGACCCAACACTTACCACAGATGAAAGCGGCTGGGACAACGAACACACAAACACACACACACACACACACACACACACAAATTAAACACAAGAGAAGTGCAATATTTCAGCATACAGCCTTATTCGTGCAGAAGTGAGACGCCAGGTGGAGTCAGATGTGTACACAGAGATCGCCATCTGATGAAAGGCATTGCTGGTGTGGATGGTAGTATAGGAGAGGGGGAGGGGGAAGAAGGTCAAATATTGGATCGATAATTCATCCAATATTTGAGCTTTCTCTCCTCCTATACTACCATCCGCGCTGGCAACGCCATTCACCAGACGGTGGTCTCTGTAAACATCTGACTCCATCTGGTGTCTCACTTCTGCATGAATAAGGCAGTATGCCAAAATATTGTGCTTCTCTGGTGTTTTTTTTTTTTTTTTTTTTGTTTATCGTCAAACCCACTTCATCTGTGGTAAATGTTGGGTCATATTTCGCTTTCCTTCCCCAGTTTTATTGTACAATGGCCATGTAGAAATTCATGTCAACAGTAAATGATTTGGTTAGTGGACTTGAGACCAGGATAGAACTTGGTGATTAATAGTAAACTGCAGTCAAGTTTGGGGGATGCAGAATGGGAAGTATGCAAACAGTGATTGGTAGTGTGTGAGATTTGTTTTTATATAAGCTCTGAAGGATATCAATAGTGTCTTGACAAAATGTTCACTGGGGTTAAAGTAAGCTGCTTGGTCTGAACTGTCACTATAATGTTGCCTAAGGAGAATAGATTGTTAGTTATCTCAGTTGCCAGTTAGCTATTCACCTTAACTAGCAATGGTAGGTGATGAATAATAAAGTTCATTACAGTCTCAAATAAATTTAAATTCCACTGTGTTCTTAATAAAAAATTTACAAATTCATTAAACAATCTATTGGCATCTAATATTCTCCTCCTAGATTAATTATTGCAGGTATAGATAAGTGTATCAAGCCAGATCAACTCTCACAAACCCCTAACTGATAATAGTTACATGAGAATTTTGCAACTATAGCACACACTTTCTAAATTTCAAAGATGGTGGCCAAAAATGAAATACATCCGGTATCATCTTGTCTCCTATCCCTGCATTTTGCACCAAAACCCGAACAATCCCAACGTGGAGCCTACCCAAGCAAATGCAGCAAACTGACACTATCCCTACTCCTCGGGTGCCTTTTTTATAACCGTGACATGTGAATCCGGAAATATCCAGTTTCCCACGAAATCATGGCCTTTCCTCGAAACTAATTTACTCCTAATTGACTTGAAATTATTGCAGTATGTAGACCTTGTTATAAATGTTAAAATTGATTTAAGTGAAAATTTCTGTATCTATAATACTTTGGATGTAAAAAATTATTTTTGCGACGAATCTTGAATTGTCTCTCCAGTCTAGAGTATCTGAATTATCGAGTTGAACCAAGTTTTATAGTGACTTACTGAATTATCTCTATCTCCAGATATATAAATCTGCTTGGTTACAATTTTCTAACTGGTTGAAATGAAAAATGCCTCCACGATGCGTAATTTAGAAAACTGATGTCTCATAAACTATTGAACTTACAACTTTGAAAAATGCTTTCACAAATTCTGCATCAAAATTTCTATCAAGTATAAAGTTATGTAATCTCTATCTAGTGTACTTCACATGTTTTCAATTTCTGTTGAGACACCTAGTTACATCAGGTTTGCGTTGGTATGACGCGAAACAAGTACCGTAGATTCTTCGAAATGTATGATTAATTTACTTTATCCATATTGACCAAAATACTTTATGGATTTTAATGAGACTTGCTGCAAAATGTTCAGAAGAATTGTACATTCTTTTGAATATAGTTTCTCCTTCTGAATTTTCTGATAACTAATCACTTTTGCATTGACAACATGTTTCACAATTTTCACTAAATATTCCAAAAACAATCCTTACATTATGACTAACTTTATCAAATTTTTAACTAATGTGCACTAAAAATTAACACATCTTTTAAGATATGTATCACTTTCCTATCTTTAAAACTGTGGCTTCTGGATTTTTTTTCTTTGTTTACTACACCTTATGAAATTATGCAAATATGTCTTCAGAGAAAATTTCTATCTGCTGAGGTACATATCTCATTTTGCTTCTAGTGGCCTAAAGTACCTCTGAAAATGAATGCAACATTTTCTATCATGAAATAAGCCAAACTGCATTATGTGGCAATATTTACTTTACGTCCTGACTTTATATCACTGTTTATCTGTACTTAAGTCTTGAATTACTTAAGAAAACTACTTTAAACATGATATGCAATGGAATTGGAGTTAGCTCGACACTCTTTAAACAAATTTTGGTTATAAAATGACAAAATTTAGTTTATCTTACAGTAGGAAATGAGGGCTTGAGTGAGATCATCTTGAGACTGTTGGCCTGCTAAAGTATGAAAAGGGCCGGATTTTTTTAAAGAAGGATGTGCAATTTATGGAAACAATCTTCACAATACAATAACATTTCATATATTTCAATGTTTGTTCCTTCCTTTAAAAGGAAATAACTAGCTGAAAAAATGTTATAAATTGCTTATTTTTTCAATTTTGAAGCGGGCAATTTTGTGATAGTAATGAAATCATAAGACAGTTGACACACTTATCTTTTTCATCTTCCAATCTGTGTTGGAGCATTTATGATCACCAATATTGTATTCTCCAGCAATCTTATCCCCCTGAAACAATTTTAATTTGTGCTTTAACTGCTCTCATCATCATTCTAATGAAGAATTGTGTTGATTGTTTACTGTCTGAGAATAGATTATTTGCAGATGACATAATGCTATATAAAAGGATCAAAACAGTTGAGGACTGTAAAACAGTTTCAGGGTTATCTGGACAGGTTATCTAATTAGGTTGGAAAACATGGGATGAAGATAAATGCAAAGAAGAGTCAGCTTATTAGATACACAGATTATGATTATGATTAAAAGGTGGGGAAAGAATTGCTTGCTGATGACTTGAAATGTAAATATCGTGGCATTACATTTGATAACAAGCATCACTGGGCAGGACACATTGGACAGGTGGTAGGAAAAGGTTTTAGAATTCTGCACTTGTTGGAGAGAGTGATGAGGGGATGTACGAGAGAAGTAAAGGAATTGGGTTACAAAACTTTGATCAGACCATTGCTCAAATATGTGGGACCCACTTTTTTTTTACTTATGGCTCAACATCGACAAGGTGTATTTTCACCTTGTCAATGTCAAGGTCATTAGAGGTGGAATGGGACTGGGAACAAGGAATGGGAAGGAATTTGGCCATGGTACTTTTGAAGGAAGCATCCCAGCATTCGCCTGGAGTGATTTCGGGAAACCATGGAAAACCCAAATCTGGATTCCCGGACGGGGATTCGAACCGGCATCCTCCCGAATATGAGGCCAGAGCATTAACTGCCCACCCACCATGCTCAGTGTGGGACCCAAATTTTGAGTATCAAATAAAGGAGTCGGAGAGGGTGTAAAAAAAAAAAAAAAGGGATGCTAGATTTGTTTCTGGAAATTATCACAGAAGGCAATCAGTAACTGATATGATAAAAGAACTGCAATGGGATTCATTGCAAGACAGGAGAAGGGTGAAGAGTATCATGGGAGTGTACAAGGCATATATTGGCGATGAGGTATGGTATGATATTGGTGGAGGTATGAAAAGTAGTGCGTGGAAGGGTAAAGATGACCATGACCACAAGCTGGCACTTGATTTCAGGCACAAGGGTGTGGGAAGATTCGGTTTTTTAGGTAAGGGTGTCAGGGATTGGAATAAGTTACCAAGGGAAATGATGAATAATTTTCCAAAAGCATTGAAAGAACTTAAAGTTAAAATTTACAGAGGGCAAATATAGGTGGGTGCAGGAAATGGAGAAAATGGGTGTGTAGGGAAATTGCCACCGGCGCGTGTGCTCCAATGCAATTAAATTAAATAATGCAGGTTTGGAACCATGCGGCAAATATAGCTGGTTGCTGAAAATTTCATGCATTTGGGCACGTTCTTTTGCCTTACACAGTTTCCACCAATTCATTGGAGACCACAGCCTATAGGCTGACTGCTTCTGTGCGCAAATCTTGGTTCTTCATGAAAAGTGTCATTGTCTTCAGATTTATCAAATTTGATGTTGTCATCATCAAATTCAGATTCCATGACATATTCTTTAGTCTGTTCATTTATTGTTTCAGACAATCTTTCATGGCACAGCTGTACATATTTTCTTACAGGCTCTTGTTGCCTAAAATGACAGCCATGATTTTTCTGGTGACCATAGCCTGCACGACGATCATGACCATGGACTCACAAGTTCAGAATCACATGACTATCAGTTGCTAATAGAGATGGGTCGTTCACGAGTGAACCAATTCTTTAGAACAGTTCTTTTGAAAGAGTGAGTGGGCTGTTTCTCAGTAAAAGTGAACGGTAGTTCTTCTTGGAGGCTGTAATGATGGTGGTGTATCAGTCGTTATTTAACTTTACTTCAATCGAGTGTGTACCAACAATAAATCGGTTTAAGCTTTGCCACTCTCGCCCACAGGCCGATCCATGTTTAGTCTCTGTTCCATGCCATTTAATGATGTTAGGTGAAATAGGGATAGGGGGGGGGGCGGTCTGGCAAAATCTCACGAAACCTCACCAAGGGGGAGGGAGGGGGTCAACGGAAATCTCACGTGATGTTTTGAAATTCTTGTAGCATTGTAGAGCTCCGACCTTGGGGGGTATAACCGCCCTTTGGAGCATGAGACCTAAAAAAAGTCTCACCAGAGGGGGGGGGGGGGTTGTTCTGGAGTTCAGAAAAAACACCTCACATCATTAATGGATGCCCCCAAGATCGAGAAGAGCTAGTTAGTTCGCGATGTACTCCGATCCCAGCGCGGGAAGAGCTAGTTCATTCGCGCCGTTCTCCGGTCCCAGCGCGGGAAGAGCTAGTTCGTTCGTGACGTTCTCCAATTCCAGCACTCAGCACAGTGCAGAGCAATGCCACTTGGGAGCTAGTTCTTTCGAATCTGACGTCCTACTCCACTTCTTTTTGTGTATTTTGGCTACAAGCATGGCTTGTGAAAGATTATTTTCCAAAGCTGGACAAATTTGCTCTGAAAAAAGAAGTAGGCTGCTGAATGGCAAAATAAATAAAATTTTATTTGTGAACAGTAACCTTCATTTCATTTAAAGTAAAAAGTTTTTTTACAATTGATAGTACTTTGTAAAAAAATTAATGTAAAACTAACTATGGTCAAACTATCTCTCAAACATTCCCAGCAATACAAACAATATTTCATTGACGCTTTGAAATGGCCTTTTCTGCGTGAAAGTAATCCGGTAGTATTAAAGAAACAAAAATGTTTCAGAATAAATACAAAAATAAATGAAAAAAACCAATGTGAGAATAACCTAAGAAATCTGTGTAAATGTAAATAAAATGAACAGGTACTACACTCAAAATGGATATAACAGCTCTTTTTGTTTAAACTGAGCTAGTGAACTTGGTGAACCGTTGAAAAGAACTAGTTCATTTCACAGAGTGATCAAATGAGCACCGCTCTTTTTAGTGAGTCACTTTGCCCACCTCTAGTTGCTAGTGGCCACCAATTGTGCGGTGGCCATGACTGAGGACATTAGAATGACCACGACCACGGCCTTGCTGCTGTATAATATGATTTTTTGTCAAATTCCTACTGACAATGACCTGCAACATTGGCCTCACTGCTGAATATTATTTTCTTCAATAAACTGGTCCATAGTTAACTGTATTCTTCATCTTGAAAACAAAATGGCAATATAAAAAAAAAATACAAGCAGTTTTTTTAAAGGTTGAAATTTAGAAAACAAGTTTTTATTTTATTTATATTTAAAAAATTGTTTTTGCTTAGACCTGTATTGAAGAGTGATTATCACTGAGACAGCATGTCTGGGTTGATTGGTGATATTTTTAGCCAAAAAGAATATGATAGTCATTGTCAACCAGTCATAACAATCTGTACTGCTTATTACTCATGTTTTTCGGTGTTGTAACATATGAGTATGGGATCTATTGAAATGCTTTTGCACCATACCTCAAACAGTGACAGATCTAAAGCTTTTTAGAGCTGAAGTAAATCAAACATGATTCTGCCACTCTTGGCAGTATCGGCAAGTTTAAAAAAAAAATAAAAAAAAACAGCAACAACAACAAGGGTTGCTGCAACATGATTTTGCAACCCTCATGAAGTTGCTTTATTATTTTTTATCAAATGGCTTGTTTGGCCAGGAGATCCTGGAGGGGACAGTTCAGTTGCGTAGAGGCAGAGTTTTTTTGATGCCAACTTTTTCTGACTATCTTCCTGGGGGAAGTAAAGAATTGCCATCTTATTGTTGTTGTTTTTTTGTGAAAGGTTCAGTTTATAATGTGGAAATTAGGGATTGTTCCAGCTTTTAATGTTTCTGTATGGAATCATAAATATTTCCAAAGCGTATGTTACTCCCTGCCAAATCAGCAACCCTCCAGCTAAAGTTCTGTCAAAATTGATTCATACATTAAATAAGTTGTACATAAATTATTCATACTTGTTAATAGCTCAAAAAATGTTTCATTTTATAGAACATTTTTCAAGAACGTTCTAGAATATTTTAGTATATTCTAGAAGATTACAAAAAAGTTTTTAGAACACTTTGGTCAAAATATGACCAATTTCAACCACCATATCTCCCGTACACCCTCAGCTACCGACAAACCACCATAGTGAATTATACAAGACTGAAAGAGGCTACTACCACAGACAAACACCAGTGGTCTACGCAAGATATTTGTGGCTGCAAAGTGAAATATGGGGACACACATGCCTATTTATATACACAAGATTTCCTAATACAGATGGTAAGCTCTCTTCAGTTACTTTATCCAATCTTTCTGTTTGCACTGGTTCCATCAAATCATTTTCTAAAATAGGATTGTTAGCATCACCTTCTATGGATTGAAAGACATTATCAAAGGAATCCAAAAACTCTTGTTCTACCTCTCTGACATCTACTCCTAGCTCCGGCAAGTGATATCTCGCTACATTGACTCTTCTTGCATTTTTTTTTACGAGCATTTCAATTTCTGTAACTCCATTTATGCCCTCCACTGTCAAAAAATTATGGAACCCATAATCAAGTCACAGATGATATCAGACATTAGCTACGGAATGGACCTGCCACACATTTATTTCAGCATTGCTAAACTTGCTAAATATTTCCAAAAAAAGTAGTTTGACTCTGAGAGTCATAAAACACAGATACAGAGTGTTTTTTAATTTTAGTTTTAACAAACTCTGTCTTCTTAGTACCTTCTTATTCACTCAATTAAACAAAAAATTAAAAAAAAGTACTGTCTTGTTGGGAATTGTTGCTCAAGTAAACGCCATGAAGCAAATGTCAGTGGCGGCAGCATGCCACTGAGGCCTGGCGGTGTCATGCCGGCATGGTGCCCACCTGTAATTGTAAACATGTTTTTCTAAGAATGAAAAGAGCGTATATGGATCAATTGTGTTAATACCAATTTTGTTAATGATGGCACTAACTTTTGTATCATTATGTTACTGTTTAGTCTTGTGACACAATGACAGGATGATGAATTTTGGTGTCATTACATGACAGATGTACGTGAGATTGTGTATTTTTGGACATTATTTTGAGATGTCACTTGTGTAGTAATTAAGGACAAGTTAATGTTATTTTTGTCATTGTGATTTAATGGAAGCTATAATGATGACTAGCCCATCACCACCACTTTAAAGTAATGGTTTTGTATGAATAAGAAGTCATGGGTAGATTAAACTGTCTCTAAGTCATTGGGTTTACTTTTTGCTATTGTAAACTGTTATTTCCAAGTAGAAAAAAATAAACCCAGGGGGGTTGTGGTGAGACAGTATTAAGCCAGGTATATTATTTGTAAAGCTGAAGTTGCCACGAAGCATTGTTGTGAGCAGAGGTGCGTGGGGCAAAAAAGTAATTGTTGAGTCAGTCTGAGTATAGATGCTGCGAGAATCGGTCTGTAGCTGGCTGCTGCAGGAGTTGTAATCAAGGTCACAGCACACCCTGTATAATTGTATAGTGAACATAAAAGTATTAAAATGTTGTCCGATGATCACTTTAGGAAATTTTCTTCATGACGAACGACAAGCTAGTAGTAGTGAGAAGTGGTGACACAGTGTGTAGACTTAATAGACAGGAATATGGTCAGAACTTGCAATTGGAGGAAACAAAGTACTGTATAGCCTTATCCACGGTCAAGATGAACAAGTATAATTAATGGTGGTGGTTGGGATAGATGTATGTGCATGGTAAATAAATTAGATGTGAACTTAAAAGCTACCTGTGAATCGAGAGATTGAAACTGCAAGCCTAAACAATCAAACATATCTTGAACCACCACACAGCAAACAAAATCGCTACTCTCTACATCCCATATGGATAACAAGTTATGCTATCCTCTTGGCATTATCATTGTGGCTTATTCCTCTGTAGCATGTAATCCATATCCGACATGTTATCTCTTAGTGACTGCTGATATTAAGTGCTGGTGAGGGAGGAAGACCCGAAACACGAAATACAGTTACGGGCAACCCAATCAGAAGCAACACCGGAATGTAGGAGGAACGTAAAAGAGTCACAACAATTAAAAGTACTCGTAATTAACTGTAGAAGCGTTTGTAATAAACAACCAGAACTTGAAAGCGTTATTTGTAGCACAGAAGCGGATATCATTATCGGTACAGAAAGTTGGCTAAAACCGGAAATAAGTTCCGCCGAAACTTTTAGAGACAGCATGAATGTTTTTCGTAAAGACAGATTATATTCTCATGGAGGTGGGGTATTTATAGCTGTGAGTAAATTCCTTCCATGTAATGAAATAGACGTTGATACTATCTGTGAAATCATATGGATTTAACTCAATGATGCTGTGTCAAAACTCGTCATAGGCGCCTTCTACTGTCCACCCGATTCTGACATAGCTATCGCCGAGGAATTAAGAAGTAATGTTAACAGTATAGCTAGGATCATGCTATGATTCTGGGAGGTGACTTCAATCTGCCGTATATCGACTGGCGTAATTATGTTCACATTACTGGTAGCAGGGATAAGGCAGCTTCTGAAGTAAGTCTTGATTTGTTCTCCGATAATCATCTCAAGCAGCTAGTTAATTAATCTATGCGGTGTCATAATGGTAGTGAAAACATTTTAGATTTGCTAGTTACTAACAGGTCAGAATTATTCACCGACATTTCAACAACCATAGGAATAAGCGATCACAAAACAGTAATTGCGACTATCAAATTAATGACCAAGCGAAAAAGGGGAAATGGACTGATTGTATACAGATTCAGTAAGGCCTCAAAGGAGTTTTCTAGAACCTACCTGAAGAATAATTACCATAACTTTAAGTTAACAAAGGACACCGTTGAAGAGATGTGGCATCGATTTATTCATATAGTCAGGGAAGGTATGGAAGTACATATACCGAAGTGGAAAATAAATGGGGAGAATGATCCACCGTGGTACACATGCGAAGTCAAAAGATTACTCAAAGAAGGATACACGCACGCTATAGCATGAAGAGGTCTCGCAGTGATTTAGAAACCTTGGCTGAGTTAAGAGGACATGTGAAGAATGTGATGCGTGAGGCCTTCAATGATTTTCATTCAAACACTTTCTCTAAGAGTCTTGCAGAAAACCCAAAGAAATTTTGGTCGTATGTTTGAAAAGTCAGTTGTACCAACAGCAATATTCCAGCACTAGTTTGTGAAGGGTCCGAGGTTATTGAAAGCCACAATAAAGCTAATGTACTAAATACTGTATTCAAAAATTCATTTACTGATGAAAATAAGGATAGCATTCCCGTTTTCCCACGTCGTGTCGAGTTGGAGATGGAATCATTACGAATAGATACTGTAGGTATCATAAAGCAATTAGAGCTCCTAAAGTGGAAAAAAGCACCTGGCCCAGATGGTATTCCAGTAAGAGTATTTTCAGAATATGCGGCGGAAATCAGGCCATTTCTGTCTGATATATTCAATAAATCCCCAGAAGAGCGAAAAGTAACTTCAGACTGGAAAATAGCGCAAGTAACTCCGATTTTCAAGAAAGGTGATCGAAGCGATCCTGGAAACTACCATCCCATATCTATAACATCTATTTGTAGTAGTGTTATGGAGCATGTTATATGCTCGAACATTATGAATTTCCTAGTTGAAAATAATTTGCTTACATCAAATCAACACGGATTTCGGAAGAAAAGATCATGTGAAACACAGCTGACCCTATTTACACACGACGTAATAAAAGTTATTGATACAGGTTGACAAGTAGATGCAATTTTTTTAGATTTTCAGAAAGCCTTTGAATCTGTGCCACAAAACTGCCTTTTAGCGAAGGTACGAGCGTACAGTATATCGGATCAGCTTTGTGAATGGATAAAGGATTTTCTAACTGGTCGATCGCAGTATGTCGTTGTTGAAGGAGAAAGTTCTTCTAATCTATTTGGTATGGAAAATTGGATGGCTGCTTGATCCCGGTGTTTCTGTATCTCATGTGTTGCACCAGTCTTTGTCGCATGGGTTTTCGATGCATGACATGACACTGCATAGTCACTGTTGATGGGGAGCCATATAGACACAGTCTAATAAACTAAATATCCTACAGTGACATATATCCAGCAGCCGAACCGCCTTGTTTACATTTTCTTCTAAGCAAATAAATGTCACTGCTGTTCCCGCATGGTGCGTGATATTGTAAGTGGTTGGAAATGCACATCTATTTTTTTTTTTTTAAATGAGATTTTCAGCACATATAAATTATTTCTTAAAAATGTATTTAGTAACTATTTGATTTATGCTATGCTGTAACTCTTTCAAATACTGTGATTTGTTTTGCCTTACTAAATCTGGCATGAAGTATTTCATAAACTTCAGATGTGTGCTTTTGCTTTTCTGATATGAATAACAAATTTCAAGAAAAAACTAATCGGATTGCATACTTCATTTTATAAACACATGAATACAAGGGTGTTTTAAAAAGTTATTGGTCTTAATCTTCTAGTTTCTACAAAACTTGAAAATTTGGAAGTCATCACAAACAAATATAAGACTTTCACAGCCTTCATTAATTTTTTATATGGTTACTACATGGAATAAGGCAACTTAAAAAAAAATTATTTTATATGAAAACAATTTTATATCATTTTTTCAATGTAAGCCACATATGCACATGTTTGTCACCCATCCTAAGCTAATTTATTTTAATTAACTGTAACTTATGATTGGTGTCAGCAGGATGATAATGAATTCTGCTATCGAAGACATCATTAAACATGAGTTTTTGGGGCCAAGACTAATCATGTAAAGTTCACATTACAAACTGGCAGTTTGTTTGCAACCGTTATCATTGAAACTTTCCACAATATTTAGTCTTCCATACTTTTAATGATACGATTCTTTCAACATTTATATTTAGTATGTGTCTGTGATTCCTATCAGACCTGGAAGATTACCTCCAATTTTCATATATTATTTTTTTTTCCATACTATAAATCACATCAATATCTATCACATATTTCATTTAAAAATCTTAAAAATTATTGCATGTGTTTGATTATTAAATAAAACTTAGAAACATGTCCACTCATTTCATTAACTTACTTCACAGGTTGTTCCAAAAATCCATTGAAGTTGAAAGTGCAGCAGTAACCATCATTTGTTTTGAAGTCATGGAACAGTGAGCTGCAATGCTGAACAACCTGGCCTTTCCATGTACAGTTCATAATCATTTGGCTGCAAGATGGAGCTAGCTGGAAATTAAGTTTATGATATTCTAATATTTGCTGATTCTAATATTTATTAGTCTTATTTTATATTGACATACCATTTTGACCAGCATCCTAATGGAAATATTGTTGATCTCTAATGTGTGCTGCATGATATATAAATCCTTTGTGATATCAAGAATGGTGGGATCCAAGAACTGAGTAATCAACTTCAAGGTTTCAAATATCTGCTCTGATGTAACATTTGGAGGCAACATACTGGAAAAGAAAGATTGAGGCAAAAAAGCATTTTTTTATACTATATTAAAATTCTGTGTGAAAGGTATTAGGCAAGTGACAGGTTACTTACTGTCTTTTTTTATATAAGTTTATTACATTCAACAGAATTATTATTAACAGTTTTAATTTTTTTTTAATCTGCTTTACATCTCTCAACAGCGAGCTCTTTAGAGACGGTAAAGGATGGGGGCAAGGAATGGGAAGGAATTTGGCCATGGCCTTTTTAAGGAAGCATCCCGGCATTTGCCTGGAGTGATTTGGGAAACCATGGAAAACCCAAATCTGGATGCCCAGATGGGGATTCGAACCGCCGTCCTCCTGAATGCGAGTCCAGAATGCTATCCGTTACACCACCATGGGATAAGTAATCAATTTCTAGCTACCAAACTTTAAATATATGAATTTGTCAAAAATAATTAATAATGATATTTTTAACTGGTAATCGGACACTTAAATCAGACCACAGCAATCAAGTTTATTTAAAGGTATATTGATTATGATGTAAAGTGGAAAACTCAAGTTTACTATATAACCAAATTCAAAAAGCTGTTAAAGTTTTTTAATGGAATAAAATATATTTATGACACTTTTTAACAATGTAGTGGTTTATTTCATTTAATAATGAATGATTTTAAAGGTTTCTGAGTTTAGAAAGGGATAATGGGAGTATGATTAAAAACTAGGTGTAATAGGAAGAATTAATAGAGTATATAAATAATTATTTCAAGTGGGATAGTATGTTTTAAAATACTGGTTTCTGTCAGCTAGTAAAAAATTTGTGGAGTTAGCAATTAATTTAGAAAAGTAATATTATCAGATAATTGGGGGATATTTATAATATATGTGGGGCATATGAGTATAATTTTAAAGTAAGTTTAAATTTGAAAAAAATAAATAACACTTCAGATTTATGGAAAGGAGAACTACTGTTGGCCAGTTGGCAGGTAGACAGAGTGAGACAGTGGTTCTATAAATATGTGTGAAATGCAGTCACCTAATCGGTCTCTAGTGTGAAGTGAGAATGACAAGTTGTCACATTTCTCTGTTAAATATTCTTGACACTGATAAAAAATTATCCGGCATGGATGAGGGCTTCTGGGACCCATGTTGATGGATACTTAACAAAGTGTGAATTTTGATGAAGGGGAAGTGATGTTTTGTGCTTTGAATGTATTTATTGACACTTGTGAGAAACTTAGCTTATGCTGTTGTTATGCATCAGTCTCAGCTATAACCGTGGATATTTTCAGCTTTAGCTTTGCAAATGTAACTTGGTTGCCACTTAGTTTGACAAACCCCAAACCAAGAAAGGTAGTTGAAAATAAAAGTCACAAGTCTAGCACTGGTAGACATGCATTATATTCTTGAATATTTTTGTAAAGTCACAAAGTTCAAATTATCTGCGCGACGACCAACACCTAAGTTATCCTGACGCACCACATGGTATAAACTACTACTTCAAAGCTGCATAGTAATGTTCTAATTGTAACTTTCAAACTGAGAGATGCCTACATTGCACCACATAGTAGCACAGTAGTGCTTTAAACGAAACTTGCTCCCTGACTGCGGGAGGCTACATTGTTCTAACACGGTAGAACAGTAGTGCTCTAAAATGAAACTGGCTCTCTGACTGCGGGATCCTACATTATTCTAACATGAAGCGTGTTTATGCTTATACTAACCTTGGCCGAATGAGGGAGAGGAAAATTCTGGGTGGATGTTTATACTAACAGGCCATGGGAAACTGCAATACTTCCAAGTTCACATGAGAATATGCTGGAAAACTGATCATATTTGCATCTCACACCAGAAGGCTCATGTCAGATATCTTGACCTTGAGAACTAAAGTAATCCTATCATTTTGAAATTTTGAGAATAGCAAAATTTTATAAAAAGTGTTAACTTTAATACTTATAAAAAATTCTGTAAGTGTAATAGTTTTTGCTGTAAAAAAATCATTTTAATGCGATTTGCGATATAACCTCAATTTTGTCAATATATTACAAAAATCAGTTAAAAAGCTGGAAGCATATAGCAAATGAACAGCAGAACATTTTCAAAGTAATTTTCTAGTGGTTTCAAATATTTAAGACACATTTTGAATTATAGTTAAAAGTAAACACTTGCGTTATATAAAATTTGGGTATTTATTAATGAATTCTGTTCCCTCCATATACAGTGGTGCAGCTGAGAAAACGAGAAGGAAGGATGTTAGGTATCAGTTTTAGTAGGTTACCCGAAGTGATATTTCCCCCAAAAGATAACACTATCAGGTGTAGAAGGGAATGTAAGAATCACATTGGTAGTAGTCTCAATGTCGTACGAATTTTCTGATGAAGTTATGCGCAATCTTAAAATCGGAACAGAGATGCTTGGTACCCGTGATGACGCAACAGCCAGTAGGTTCATAGAGGTATGAAAGAATGATAGTAAATGAATTAAGATACCGGGATGAACGTATCGAGTCTTAGTTTAGAAGTACAAAACATGGTCTCAAATGGAATTTAGAGGAAATATGACGAGTTTTAAGGTACTTTTTCAATAAAGGAAAAATTAGTAAGTTGAGAATAAAATAAGTAGTCAAAAGAAAATTACGTCAGATTAAAGGTCTTCTTGTGGAAAGATGATGACAGCAGTTTGAGATCGTTGAGTTGAGTGGAAGTATTTTAAAAGTAATTTCAAAGCGAAGGCTGTTAACGCATCATAGCTAAACATAAATGTCAAGAAAGAAAAAAAAACTAGAGAAAACATCTGGGAGGCACCCTATTTTTATGAAAGCACAATTTTGTTAAGTAAGTTTGACGGAAAGTTTTATCAAAACAATGCACTCCCAATATAAGATATTTAATTTCAATGTATTTAATCTTAATTCAATGATGGCCACCAAGAAGGGATGAAAATGTTGAGAGATAATATCTTTTTAATGAAAAGTTTTTAGAAGGGAGCAAGATACACCAAATTAATCGTCAAAATATGTAGAATTTCTGAAGAGTAGGACAAACATGATAGAACAAATAGTTGGGACACTAGATCTAAAATATAGGTTTACTGAACTTCAAAAATTAATAACAACAATAGGAGGGCAGATATGAAATTTTTTATAAAGATAGAAAATGCTTAGAATAATGATCTCTACGTTATTACAAAGCTTCATGAAAATCGTAAAAACTAAGGGGGGAAGCCTTTGTAACCCAACACCAGTGTGAGAGAGACAGCAGCCAGGGTTAGACAGAGAGGGTAGCCAGTGAGTGGGAAATCCCACTGCTTGGTGTCATAAAAAACGCCCATCCTTTTTAAGAGGGTGGCCTGCCCGAATCGCCCTTCAGTGTTTCAACAGATTTGTTAGCGAGGAGAGAAGGCGTGGGTATAAGTCGCGCCATGTGCCGGGCTGGAATGGAGTGATCGGGGCAGTATCGAGAATGTAGAGTACTCCTCCACAGATAACTAACATCAACACGGGGTTGGAGTGATGTCGCGCTATCAATGATTTTGAACTTTTGATCAATATGGGGTTCATCGGAGGCTGCTTACGTTGTGTGTAAATGTTTTAACCTGCGATCATTTTATTTTCAGAAAGAAGTCTGATGCCTTTCTATTACGCTGGTACCGTGTTTGTAAAAGAACTTTTGCACAATACATCATTTTGAATTTATCAGGAAGTCTACTGAGTTTTATTTCATAAACCTCCCTTTATCTCTTGTGGTATCCTATTTTATCATTTAAACAAGCGATTGGCGACCAACGAAAAGAACCACTCGGTACCACAACCAAGGTTAAAGTTCAAAGTACAATTGTATGCACACCCCAGAAAATGGTATCCTTTGAGAGATTCCGAAAACCTATTAATAACTTTTGTAATTTTGCTGTTACTAAACTGAAACAAATTTTACTTTACTCCCAAAGGGCTACTCTTTCGTTTACTATCAGGCAAAGCATGTTTACTATTATCAGAGGGATGAAATAAAATTCATTCTCTAAAAACAGAATCTAACTAATTAATATTTCAGAAGTTATTAAAGATATCAACTTGAAAGTAACTTTAAACAAATCTACATATTCAAAAATGGTTACATAACAAACTTGAAGTCTCTAACTACCTTCTTTGATTTACTACAAATTTTTTAAGTAATTATCACTCCACCAGGTGAATGCTTAAGGCTAAGGCAACAGAAATTACTATCTGTAAAAACTGATTTCTCACTTGAATTAACATAGTAACTGACTCTAAAAATGATATGCAATTCTATTCAATCTACCACTTGGTTCTAAGAACAAATGTTGTTATGCAGTTACAAAATTTGTAAGATACCTGACACACTGAGCTCAACAATTCAAGTGTTGTGTACATTTATTTAATTTTCCAAATCTTTAGTAATGAACAATGTGTATGAATGAGTAGAATTTTGTTATGAAATAGTGATTCAATCCCCAAGACTTAAACTGGATTGAAATGTCTGATTTTGTCCTAGTTTTAATTCTAATATTATTGTCATAGTGAACTTTAGAAATATTTACAGTAAATTATTAGTGTAATTTGTGGACTCATCATTTGCAGTAAGTTAACAAAACCAGTGATTGTATAGAAATGACTATTTCCATATGTTCTCATCCTGGTGTTGAGTGGCTGCTGTTTAAAAACTGTAACTTGTTGTTCCAAACAATTGACTTATTTAGTCCAGAACTGGGAGTGTAATTTATATATGTTGTTACCACCATTACAGGCTGCAATAGCAAATATAAAGGCATCAGTTTTCTTATAACATCATTAATCAAGTGATAGAATTTTGATATTAATCTGTACACCATTATTATTCAAAAGTAGAATTATCATGACATTTCCTGATCAATATTAGTTACCAAACTGTAATATAGATAATGAAATACACTTAATCATTATCCAAAAATCTGTGACACTTTGATGATTAAAGATGAATGGAGACAAAACTTTGACACCAAGTTTACAGAAAAACTAGATAGTAAAAATGTGTGTATTAAATCAAAAAGAAATTTACCTTAGACATAATGCAAAATAAAACTTACTATACCCTATGTGATAGCATTGGCAGTCCTTTCTAAACACATCTTTGCCATCAATAATAGCATCTGTAGCAATGAATGTAAAATTGCTAGCAAGTTTTCTTAATATCATATGAATATATTCATATGTTGTAATTAATAAGATGTATTTCTTACAGAATAACTTGCAACTATCCACATTTAGAGTCATTTCATTTCATCTATACTAATATTAGAAATGCAAAAGTAACTACATCTCTCTGTCTGTTCATTCTGTTTTCAGGGCTAAATGGCAAACCTCTTCTCGATGAAATTTTACAGGGAGATACTATTTGCCATTGGGAAGGACATAGAAATTTTTCTCCGTACAAATTAGAAATTTGTCATGGAATTTAGAAAACTAATTGAACGGTGATAGATAGTTGTATAGTATGTATAAGTCTCTGTAATGCTATAATAGAGAGCCCGTGGCTCAGTGGTTAATGCACTTGCTTTCACTAGCTGAGTTTCGTTCAATGTTCAAATCCAGTTGGGAGAAGGAATTTTTAAGAGTTGCTTTTGATCATATGAGCCTTGCCTGAAGTGCCATTTTTTTTGGATTCCATGTTAAACTGTAAGTCCAGCCATGACAGAGGCAGCATATGTGGCAAATTGGATTTCTGTCATGTAGATGGCTGAGCAATCCTTTGGAATCCAAAAATGCCTTACATGTTTTATTTTTTATGTAATGTCGGTTACTCAGGCTTTATTTCTCTTGCAGAATGAGCATGATCTACACTAATAATATTATAAATGTGAAAATAACTCTGATACTCTGTCTGTTATGTTTCAACAGCTATACCGATATTGATGAGATTTGACAAGGAAATACTTTGTGTCATTAGAAAGGACACAGGATACTTTTTCTAGGATAAATAAAAAAAAATTCTCATTAAATTTTGAAAATTAACTGAATGGTACCAAACAGATGGATAGCATATGTAATGATATATCAGTCACTCAGGCTGTGTTTTTCTGGCAATCTGTTAGTGTATGATCTGTTAATAAATTTCATTTACAAACAAAATATATTGCATAGTATAGATGCTTATTTTCAGTTCACCAGATTATTATTTTGTGTCTACCTGGAATCTGTATATTTTGTGTTCATTTTTGACATGCCTCACAGATGTAAATTAGACCTAAGGCATAGCTTTAGCAGAGCGTGAGCAGCTAAGGTTATTAGAAACCAATAATGTGATGCTCATGCTGAAGAAACAAGACAAGACTGATGAAGCTGAAAGACAAGATACTGTCAGTTAACCTTCCCTCCTACTACATAGTTATTTTTTTTTTTTTTTACTGCTTTTAAACATTTTGCGAAAGTTTACGCATATGAAGTTGTGGGTAACAGCTGGTTAGTATATATTTCATGGCTTTAATATGCATGTTTTAAATACTCTGTGGTCTGAAATTTGGCAGTAATATTTTAGAACCTGGGCACATTCATAATGATGAAGTAATTTTTTCCTTGTTTATGGCCTTACACCTACTTGCTGTCTAGGTCGTTAGAGATGGAAAGCACTGGGGACAAGGAACAGGCAGGAATTAAGTCATGGTCTTTTGAAGGAACCATCCTAGCATTCTCCTGGAGTTTCTTTGGTAAACAATATAGAGACAAAATCTTCTTCGCTAGGTGGGGACTTGAATCCTTTTATGATAAATGGTGGATGATATAGGACATTTTGGGTACTGTTTCCAAATGCCCACTTCAGGATGACACAGCTGATTAGGCTGATTTGCAGATTGGGCAGAAAAAAAATCATGCACTTTGTTTTAGCATAAGCCAAGAAGAATTTAATTCTCATAGATAAGTTAAGCTCGCTTGATGTTTTGGTGACAATGTACTAATGGGTAGGTTGGAATGCATATTAGACCAGAATGAAAAATGCTTGTAGCTATTGCTGTTTTGAAGTACATATATTGCTATCAAATTCATGAATACTTATCATCTGGATTACACTTGTTATAACTGCATAGGAATATTATCACATGGTAACACAAAAACTTCCCAGCAATTTTACATTCATTGCTGTGAATGCTATGGTTGGTAACAGAAATGGACACGGGTTATTCTGACAGTGCTTTTATGGTAAATTTCATGTGGCATTACATTTAAAGTATGTTTCTTTTATATACACATGTCCTCAGGAAACTGTGTATCAAATTTGTGACCAAAGTGTCAGTTGCTTTTGGATTCTGTTATTTTTCATGTAGCTTTAATTTCTTATATTACATTTATTATATTTTGTTAAAATTTAAGTAAAAAAAAAAAAAAAAAGAAACGAAAGAAAAAACAATTTCAGACATCAGTATTCTAATAACTAAAAGAAGGGATAGTTTTTAGATGAAATTTACATTTTTTGTTTGCCAGGTTAATATCAAGTACTAGAATAAAAAGGGTAAAGCATGTCTACATACATGTTCTGCATGCTTCAAGCAGTGGGCCAGTGCTAGTAGATTATCAGAAAATAAAAGATGATTGGTGGCCAAATAGGGGATAACATATCCTCAGCTGTTTAAAATGACAGTCTGTAAGACCCAAGGCTGATACCGGGGCTGAGTATAGCCTTAGTGCCTCAACTTACTCTCTTGATGTTGACTCACAGTTCTCTGTAAAACTTACGAAATAATTTTGAATTGACCATGTAGCCAGGATAGTTCAACTTGAATGCTTCAGGTCGCCACAATATTTGTTGACCCACAAATATTGAAAAGGTTATCCGTTAACTACGAAATAACAACAGTTCACTTTTCAAAATTCTTCAAATTTATTCAAAAGAAAACCAAGAGTTCAAAATAGCATTCTAAAAGTTGATTTGGCGAATCGAACATATGTTTCCAAAAGTTTGCAAGTTGTGGAGAGAAATTTAACCGATCGAACCCCTTTAGTGAATTTAAAAGGTTTTAGCAGTCATTAAAGTTACGATGTAACCCAACACGATCCAACATAGTTGAACTAGCCAGCATGGCAAGTTACAACCAGCGCGACGAAAGACAGACTAAGCGAGACGACAGACAGGAACAGACCACAGGCAGGAACAGACAAACCATAATGGCGGCGGGCTCTTTTATAGAAACCACAAGAACCAGTGACGTCAGCAACTGTATCACATCTTTTTCTTCTGCGTAGCTCAAAGAGTACGAAATTTATTTGACGATCCAGACTATTAAAAAATGTTCAAACTTCAACAGTATCCGGACTTATCCACTAGAAGTCCGACGGCAGTCTCTTGAGAAATTTAGAGTAATTAATTTAGAAGTTTTAGCTGTTTAAGGCTCCGCGTAGTGATACATTCAAATTTGGGTAAAATCCCTAAGTGTTCTAGAACTTTTTACGCGCGTGCACAACAATCCGCGACAATCTACTTTACAAAAACTTAATTTCCGGACAAATGCTTAAACTTTTGATAAAAACCCATATATGTCTGAAATCGTCTTAATTGGGGCTATCTGCTAATGTAAAATTTAAATTGATATCTCTTTTAGATAAAAAGCTTATTTTTTCTCTTAATTAAAATCACTAATTAAACTTTGCCAAATTATTTAATTTTATTACCAAAATATCGGGGATGGTGCTGACTACAGCTGGTGATAAAAGTTCGGTTGTAGCTTTACTGGATTTAAAGATACTGCGAATCTTAGGATTCTTACTTTTATGATCGCGTGTTTCAAAACTTGAACAAACGGGAATATCTCTTAAACCAAACGTTTCCCTATATGATAAATACACTTTGAAATGATTTTTATAGCAAGTTGTTACTGTGGGAAAGATTACAGGGAAATTACTTAAAGTTGAAAACTACTCTTCTCGAAATTTCAGCAAAACTAGAATTTGCCAAAATTCTAAGGTGCTTACAAGTCCAAGGATGATTTCAAGGGCCAATTCTATAAATATAAGATAACAGTGATAATGAAAACATTGTTAGAGAATAAAATTGATGAAGGATAGTAAATAAGGTAAAAAACTATTGAAATGGATGAGAGTGTGATTTGCTGGGTAGAAGAATTATTAAAAGGTAGAAAACAGAAAGGTAGGGTAGGAAAAGCAGTACCTATCCAAAGAAGTGGAAGTAAAAACGGGAGTGCCACAAGGTAGCATATTGGGACCTTTGCTATTCATTATTGTAATGAATAACTATGTTGATTGTTTACTATCAGAAATTAGATTGTTTGCAGATGACAACATGCTATATAATCGAATCAAAATGGTAGAGGACTGTGAACAGGTGCAGGGTGATCGGGACATGATATTTAGTTGGGTTGGTAATCATGGGATGAAGATAAATGCAAAGAAGAGTCAGCTTATTAGATACACAAATAAATAACTAAACGTTGATTATGATTAGAAGCTGGGGAAGTCTTGAAATATGAGTATATTGACATACATTTGATAACAAGATCAACTGGGAAGCACAGGTAATAGGAAAAGGTTAAAGGAACTGGTTACAAAACTTTGGTCAGACCGCTGCTTAAATATGGTATTGTAGTACAGGACACACATACAGAAATTGGAGAGGGTGCAAAAAAGGGCTGCTAGATTAGTTTCTGGAAATTATTGCAGAATGCAACCAGTAAGGGAGCGTACAAAACATACATTGGTGATGAGCCATGGAAAGATATTGGGATAAGAATGAAATGTAATGCAGGGATTGGAAAAGATGACTGTTACCACAAGCTGGCACTCGATTTCAGGCACAAGGGTGTAGGAAGATTCTCTCTTTTAGGTAAGGGTGTCAGGGATTGTGACAGGTATTTTATAAATTTTGTAACTGCTTAACAAAATTTGTCCCTAGAACCAGGAGTTAGATTGGATAGTATTGCATATCAGTTACTATGTTAATTCAAAATAGAAATCAGGTTTTATAGTTTTTAAGATTGTCTCAGCCTTAAGCATTCACCTGGAGGAGTGATATTTACAACAAAAATTCGTAATAAATTGAAGAAAGCAGTTAGAAACTTCAAGTTCACACAGTAACCATTTTTCTCAATAGCTTCAATAACTTCTGAAATATTAATTAGTTCATCCTTTTGACATAAGTAAACATGCTTTACTTGATAGTAAATGAAAGAGTAGCCCTTTGGGAGAAAATAAAATTTATTTCAGTTTAGTAACAACAAAATTAGAAACAGTATTTTACAATTTTTGGAGACTAGCAGTAAATAATTTTTTACAACGAAACTATTAAAGTTACAGAATTTTGCATAAAGATTAAAGTTGATGCTTTTTAGAAAATCTTGCTATTCTCAAAATTTCAGAGTGATAGAATTATTTTTACTATCAAGGTCAAGATATTTGATACAAGCGTGAGATACGAATCTGATCAGTTTTCTAGCATATTCTCGTGAGAGACCACGAAGTCCGGCGTGCTCATGGTATATCTTCCAGCAGTAGACTTTTGACTTTTATTTTCAACTACCTTTCTTATTATGGAATTTGACAAACTAAATGGTGACCAAATTACATCTGCAAAGCTAAAACTGAAGATGTACATGGTTATCCACAGTCATAGCTGAGACTGAAGTCTTATGGATAACCCCAGTATAAGCTTAGTTTCTCACAATTGGAATAAATTAACAAGGAAAGTGATGAATAATTTGCCAAAAAACGTTGAAAGAATTTGAAATTGAAATTTGTAGAGGGCAAATGTAGGTGGGTGCAGGAAAGGGGGAAGATGGATGTGTTCGGAAATTGCCACTGGAAAATGTGCTACATTGCAATGTAATTAAATATTATTAAATACTATGTAAACCCATCACTTACCTCAAATGAAGGCAGGACATAAACACCTTTAACAATATTTGGTATAAGTCTTAATCATGGTGAGACATAGCAAAAATTTCTAAAAGTTTTAGCCACTGGCCCCCACAAGTGCTTCAGCAGACCATCCAACCTCAAGAACATCTTGATCAACAAATATCCACCTTCTGATTCTCTCAGACTGTTACATGAATCTTCCCATTGCATTATACCACAATGAAAAACTCTGCATGCATCCAGCCACCACTGCCTATTCCAGTTCTACCACAGGGAAATCTTTTGCTATTGCTGAAGGTGCCACTGGCTCAGTTAAACAACTCAACTTATCTGACTTCACTGTATAGCTTCTTATATTAAGCTCACTATTGAATTGAATTGAATTTTATTTGATCCATGAAGTCATAATTTATGACATAGGACAAGTCATCAGTAATTACAATAAGCATTACAATATAATTTTTTCACACAATATAGGATTACATATCATTATTATAATTATCATACTTAAAATTGCACAGTCAATACATATGTTCACTGAAGTTAAATTAATATTTCAATGTTTTACAAGTTACAATACAAAATAATTTAATCATGTTTGTTCATTTCTCGATTGTTCATACATTCATTGACACTATAGAAGCTATTGACTAATAAAAAAAATTTAGCTTATATTTAAAATTATGTAAATTTGATATTTGTTTTATGTTTTCAGGAAGAGAGTTGTACAGAATTTTAGGCTGGTAGAGTACACTATTTTGGTATAGAGCTTTCTTGTGCCACTCCATATGAAAATTATTCCTATTCCTCGTTTCTTGTTTATGTATTTCATTATTTAGCATATTCCTGATGTGATTTCAGGAAGCAGATACACTCAAATAAGTATAAAGATGGTAGAGTCAGTATTTTTAGTTCTTTAAACATATCCCTGTAGGATTCTCTACATTTCATACCTTTCATGATTCTTATAGCTCTCTTTTGAAGTATGAATGCCTGTTTTGCATGTGTTGAATTTCCCCAAAAAATTATACCATATCTTAATAAGCTATGCATATATGAATAGTAGGTACACATCATTGTTTTTCAAAGAGCAGCAATCTTTAAGCATTCTTAAAATATAACAACATTTGCTTAACTTCTTATTCAGTGATTCAACATGTTTATCCCACTTTAAATGTTCATTCAACCATATTCCTAAAAATTTTGTGTCATGTATTTGTTTTATATAGGTATCTCCTATCTTCACTAAATTACTACTGTTATTTTTGTTTATTATATGAGTGAAACTAATCCATACTGTCTTTTCATGATTTACAATCAAGCAATTATCATGGAACCACTTTTCCACTTCTTTTGTTGTTGCAGTAATTTTCTGTTGTAGGTCAACTTCATCCTGCCCTTTTATAAAAATATTAGTGTCGTCTGCAAACAATACCTCATCAGCTGTTAATAAGTGATTTGGTAAATCATTTATATATATAAGAAATAGTAAGGGTCCTAAGACTGAGCCTTGTGGTACTCCGTGGTCAACTTTCTGATACTCTGAAAAATATTCTTTACCATCATGACATACTTTTACTCTCTGGTACCTGTTGGAGAGATATGATTTAAACCAATCATTTGCTTTGCCACGAATACCGTATCTGTACAATTTTCATAATAAGAGGTCATGTCTACTAAGATCAAAGGCCTTGGACAGGTCTAAGAATAACCCACCCTTATCCAATGCACTGAGAACAGTTTTCAGAAAATTGTAAATTGCTGTTTCTGTGGACCTATTTTTCCTAAACCCATGTTGTGAATTGCTTAGTATTTTGTTTCTAGTGAGAAAATCAGTGAGCCTTTCATACATTACTCTTTCACTCTATCAACTATCAACTATCCATCAGCATGAACAACCATGGACAAACAGTTTATACTACCAACCCATATCAACCAGTTACAGCCCATACCAATTTCCATCACTGTAACAACATTGAAAATTGTTTTAGAATAAGAGCTCTCAGATTTTTTCTTGGTACTGTTATCCTTTTGGAACTCCATAGGTAGGAACTAGCATACAAACATATCATTGCTTTGGTTTCCCATAACCTTCAGTTAGACAATGAAAAGTAATGCCTGGAAATCTATCACTTATTTTTTGTATGTACGTATGTATATATGTATGTTTGGTTGGGGTAACTAGGACCATGTTAAGCCTTAGTTTGGCTTTAATTTGTTGTGGCTGTGTACAAATCAGCAGGGCCGGCGTTAGGGGGGGTTAAGCGGGGCAAAAGTACCCGGGGCCCGGGCCACCAAAGGGGGGCCCGCCGGCCTGGATGCCTAAATAAATAGAAATCAAACACACATTTTAAAATCTGCACAAATATTTTTGAACATTTTTGTATTAAAATGCTCTGAATTTATCCAAAAAAACAAAATGTAAAGTAACAATATCTTGGGGTAGGGGGGCTAATATCGCTTACCCGGGGCCCGAGAATCCTAACGCCGGCCCTGCAAATCAGTGTTACAACTAGGATTGTTAGCCCTAGACGGGACCTACAGTTTAACATGGAGTCTGAACCACGGAAGCATTCTGGCATACTTCATATAACACAATAAGCTGTTCGAGAGTTGAAGGTTGTGTTTAGGGCTTATGAAAATCCCCGGGTTCGAACCGGAGACCTTTCAATCTCCAGTCAGATGCCTTAAACACTATGCCACCAGGCCACTATATCAGTTATTTTTATTATATATATTACTTAGTTTTTTATGATCAAAATCTTTATGTTATAAACTTATTTTATTACACTGTACAGTGTTTCCTCGTGCTATACTTCCTCATTATAATTGACTGTCTACTTCTATCCCTACCATTGACATCCATTCTCATCTTAACCATCTCTCTCTTCAGTCATGTGGTGACTCCCAGCATGTACACATACGTCCCACAACTAAACACGATTACAGTTTACACCAAAATATTGTAAAGTGTTTTGGAGTTACTGAAACCTAAATCATGTTTACAAGTGAGACATATGACAAGGGGATCTGATGTGTACACTCTAAGTCTCTCGCACTGAAATGAAATGTGCTAAGTAGTGAAAAGTAATATCAGGCTGGTTGTGCAGTGTGAACACTTGTAACAGACACAAACATAAAAGAAATTGAAATTTTCATGTCTTAACCCTGTGTTATGATTAAACGTACATTGGGGTTATACAATATTCGCACATAAACTGGAACCATGATCGTGATGACTGTATGTGTGGCTGCCTGATACCTTTTCTTGAATATGCTGCTCGGTTCATATACTAACTTTCATTTTCCAAGCTGTTTACTATTATTACCACTACAGATAACAGTGGAAAGGCTACACATCCAAATAAAAAGTCACTATTTGTTAATCACTCTCCATATTCTTTGAAATTAATGAATTTAATACTGGTATCAGATCACTCATTAGAAAGAACGTTGAAGGCAGAATCAGATGTTCGACATCACATATGAAGATGGCAGATTATTCTTCAAGTCACAACACTGGATAAAAGCACTCACTATTGAAAATATGCTTAGATTTGCAGCCCCAAATTATAGTGAGCTTATTTAACTGCTTAAACTCTGCTGTTATAGACGTCGGTAAACATTGTAAAAAAGTTTTTGTCATTGAATTTAGTTTTTCATTTAATTGAAATAAATGTTCCACAAACTTAGTCTGAGACAAGCTTATAAACTTTTAAACTTCACATTTAGAAAATTCATTCGTGCGATGCAACATGTATAGTAACATGGTTATACTGAGACTAACGGCCACAAGGTAGAGCTAGCCTTGAACTGTGTTGATCTGTAATATTGGTGTATCCCCGGTGGGAATTTGCAAGGGGCATAACCGCATACCGGGGCTGTAGTATCGGCTAAGGGCCTTGACTAACAGTTCACTTGAATTAAAAGTTCTGTGGAATTTTGATGAAATAATTTTAAATTGACCATGTAGCCCTTTTGGATCTCAACTGAAATGCTAAGAGTTCACCACTAAATTTGTTTTAAACCACAAACTTAGAAAAGTTTAAAACAGTTTATTATGAAAACACAAAAGTTCACTTTGATGAAAACAATTTGGAGTTTATTTAAGTCACATTTTTCATGATTGGCATTATACAGTTGAGTAGGCGATCGAACAAACGTTTCCAAAATATTGCAGATTGTGGAGAGAGAATTTACCAACTGAAAACCCCTTTTGAAAATTTAAAAGTTCTAAGTAGACATTATATTTGCAGACTAACACACTGATGTCCCAACATGGCCATCAAGTCGCGCCAAATTTCAACCGGCTACTTCCCGCTCCGACGCAAACTAATGCAGGCAGGGGCGGATCCAGGAATTTGGTTGGGGGTGGGGGGCTTGAGCGGATTTTGGTTTGGGGGGGTTTGGCTTGAGTGAATTTTGGTTCAGACTGCTTGGCTGCCTTCAGTGGATTTAGGGGGGGGGGGGCTTGAGTCGGCCTCTACGGGTCTCGAATCCGTAGAGCTAAAAAAAAGGGGGGTCTCCTAAATTACAATGTCAGGGGTGGACCTAGATACATTTGGGGGGGATCCGCCCCTGAACGCAGGTTTACTCACATAACGCTCCCGAGGTAAAGACAAGACGAAACCGAAAGAAAGCCAAAGTATGATGGAGGCGCGATTTTATATAGGAAGCACCCAAATAAATGACGTCAGCAGCTGTACCATGTCTTTTTGCTTCCGCGTAACAAAAAGTGTGTATAATTTATTAGATGATCCAGATTATTAAACCGAACATGGTGGTGTAACAGATAGCGTTTGGTCTCGCATTCGGGAGGACGGCGGTTCGAATCCCCGTCCTGGCATCCAGATTTGGGTTTTCTATGGTTTCCCAAATCACTCCAGGCAAATGTCAGATGCTTCCTTCAAAAGGCCATGGCCGAATTCCTCCCCATTCCTTGACCCCATCTTTTCCCGTCTCTAAAGACCTCGCCGTTGAGAGACATAAAGCAGATTAAAAAAAAAAAAGATTATTAAAAGTGTTCAAACTTTGACAGTGACTATACGTATCTACTAGAAGTCCAATGGCAGTTTATTGGGAAATTTCAAGTGATTAGTTTTAAATTTTAGTTTAATTTCCGCGTGGTGATACAAATCTCTGAAGTGAGGGGATTAACCCGACCGTTTGAATTCATTCAGTTTTTTCCCCGAAATCCATGGAACTGCAAGTTATCTGAATAAAATTAGTGTCAAAATGTTCTACAAAAATTTATGAGTTCAATGGTGTAACTTACGTAAAAATCGGTGATCAGATAATGAAATTACAGCTTAGACAAGATTTGGTAAATTAATGGTTTAGCAGTTGTATGGTTTTTTATTAATAACTTTTTAGGTATTGTTTACATCGAAAAGGAAAAATTACCGGAATTTTCTCTGATTTAAATGACGTGTATTGAAAGTTATTTTATCTCTGAAAGTGTTTTGGTTTGTCGGAAATTAATTTCTAAGTGAAGCACATGGCTTTAGTGACGAAATAATCTTTAAAATCTTTATAAAATCTATTCTACTGCATGAAATGATCTGAAATTAAAATTTGTTAAACTAGATTTTTGGTTCTTTCAGGAAATCTACTTTTTAGTTCGGAACATTCTAGGAATCTGTGATAAAAATTGTTAAAAGTGAAGTGCATTTATCGAAGTGTTTAAAATTTATTTACGTTATTTACACGGTCAGGAACTATGGAATTTTTGTGAACTTTTTTGAATTATTATTATTTATAAATTACTTTACTTCATTTGAAAATGTTCAGAAATAGTTAAATGATCACGTATCAAAAATCTACTGTTTACAAATGGTTCAATAACGGATTTTCCTATTCCAGGTTGGTTTAAAAGATTCCTTAATATTATAAAACGTTGATTTAGTACTTTTATTAAATGTTGAGTGACTTTATTGCTCTTAACAGTGCCCAAAAATAGTGAAATATTCACATGACAGAAATCTATTATCTACAAGTTGAACCATTATTGATTATTCTATTTCAAGTTAACCTAGAGTTTCTCTACTGTTATGAAAAGTTTATTTAGTGCTTTTATTAACTATTGTGGGTCTTTACTGCATTTAAAATGGTTTATTTAGTGAGTTAGGTTGTGGTATCAGCTTCCTATATAAAACGTCCCTTCCATAACCTATGTATGCAATGAAAACTATCTGTTTACTTTAAATTTACTTCCTCCTTTACTCTTAAAGCTAAGGAAATTGAATTTGCTAAAATTCTAAGGTGCTTACAAATTACTATTCTTTTGTGAACCCCATTTTATCCTGATACTCTATTTTTAATCACATTTTCTCAAAACTTTTATATGTTATAGTCTGATTTATTTCAAATTTCTTAGATTATGACACATTATCTCGTTACTCTATTTATTCAAGAGCTATTAATTACTAAAAGTCACATGTGGCAAGGTTATCAAGTTTCAATACTAAAATTCCATTTTTCTCCCTTAAAATCTCAAATTACTGTTAAACTGTTATGTTATTATTATTGGATGAATCTGTCTCTCTCATTTAATTCTACTCTTATCTTTCTTGTACTTTTGTTTAGAAAAATGAAATTATTTCCTTTACTAAAAACAAATATTTAGAATTTATATGCAGACTCTATTTTTATAGTCTTCTCGCTATGGCTTTCATGAGAGGACACAGCAAGATGGCTGAAATGTTAACTTTAATAAATCAATGTGGCTCCATCTGGAAAACCGAGATTATATGTACAATGACCATGTAAGTCTGTACAGTCGACTCTACTTTTAGTTATAATGGTTGTTGTAAGGTAGCCTTTAGTTCTCTAGAAGCATTCCCACTAACTACCCTCAGCAGCAAAATATTCTATAAATTGATTTTGAAGTCACTTATGCTGGACTTAGAAATTTCGAGATGAGTAATTGTCACCATGAAGGAATTTCCCTGTATTTATTTCCACAGTGAAAACTCATCATTAAAATCATTTTAAAGTGTATTCATTATATAGGGAAAAATTTATTTTAAGAGATATTTTGGTTTGTTCACGTTTTGAAACACGCGATAAGAAAAGTAAAAATCTAAGATTTGAAATATCTTTAAATCGATTAAAGCTACAGCTGAACTTTTATCACAGCTATAGTCAGCATTGTCCCAAGTATTTTGATAGTGGAATTAACTAATTTGGCAAATTTTAATTAGCAGTTTTAAATAAGAGAAAAAATAAACTTTTTAACTAGAAGGAATAAAATTTAGAAATTTATATCAGTAGATAGCCCAAATTTTTTAGCTCTACTACTGCCCACACGGCGACCCGGAATGTAGGGGGGTGCACCCGGGATGTAGGGGGGTGCTCCAAGGCTATAATTGGTGCTCCCCACCCCATATCGGCCCAAATTTCCGGGCGACCCGGGATGTCAGGGGGGTGCAAGTGCACCCCCTTGCACCCCCCTCCCGGCGGCCATGTTGTCTGATAATTAAGTTTTAAAAGATAGATTGTTGTTAATTGTCATTGGAAGTTCGAGAAAGTCCGCCAAGTTGGTCACGTAATGACTTAAGATTATAGAAACCCTTTTGAATGTTAAATTAAATTAAATCCGATAGAAGTTAAACTATTTAGTACTTTTGGAGATATTAATTAAAGAAAAATTTGCTGGCGTCATAGGCTCTGATTAGTCTGTAAAAGATCTTGCAGTGAGCTCAGATTGTCTCACTCCATGCTAGATTTTCAAAGAAGTAACTTCATAATATGTAGTCTCATTCTTTCGCCGGAAAGTGATCGTGCAACTCCGCGCTAGTTAGCGGAGCAAATTGCTCCATGCGGTAGCGGTTTCGGCAAATTCCAACATGCCGTAGTGCTCACTAAATTCGGGGGAATTTGTGAGTTTTTGTCTTCTTGTACGAATGTGCTTAACCTGTAATCTTCAATGAAACTGTTGTTCAATGCTTTATCGACATATCAGGTACCGATAATGTACAAGTGAACTTTGGCAAGAATATAATATTGTGTTACTCTGAAGCTGTGTCAAATGACTTTATTTAAATTATCCTTCGCATTTGGGGTTTAATAAAAATGCGTGGCGGCCGATTTCTTTAATACTTAAGGTACCAGGAGGCTACACATGGTCATGAACTTAGCTGTTCACATTTCAGGTGAAAGTGTTAACCCCCCCCCCCCCCCCCCCTTCCATTAACATATTGGCCTGACAGTGTCTTAATGATGACAATATGCTGCTAGTGTAAAATATGAGTTATCTTTTTTCATTAACTGATTATTTAGATTTAAGACTTTTCACTTTGTTTGCGCCACACACATGTCTAAATACGACTTGAATTTGAAATATCACTAAATAATTTTTTTGGCCATACAAATTAAACTTCAAAATAATTGTAATTTCAAGCTTTATTCATGGAAACAGATGTAACAGAATTTATTGACATTAGATTTTCAACTTTCTAAAACTTACATTTCCTTATGAAACTGGTTAGAAATTGATTTTAAAAGTGCTTTATGATTAGGAAAATGTTTATAAAAGTTATTTACTGTACAAATGATATGTGACAGGCCTCATACTAAATGTGTTACTCAAGATTATAGACATATAACACCTTTGTCAACAAGTAGAACATTGTTTAGGGTGGGTGCCGAAGGAGACTGCCTTACATATTTTTCGCTGGCCTTACTGAGTGGCTGCTGGGCAAGGAAGTGGTGGTTGATTTCCCTATACTAACTTGTAAATCTTATATCAAACAAATATTTAAGAGAAATGGTAGAGGAACTATCACTAACTGAAGGTGATGCCAAGATTCTGTAGAAACAGAAAAAAAAAGAACCATGAACATGGGGTATACAGAAATTTTTGACACATATTATCATTCCTCAACAGCAGTAAATAAAGTGGACAGCATCAGAATCAGAGAGCAAATACATTCTGATATTGCAAGGAAACAATAGAATCTGGATGGAAAATCAAAAATAAATATTGAGATGTTGACATTGCCAACACACAAAAATTATATGAATACGCAGGAAACATAATTTTCTGGTGTATACCTTTTCTCAAAACAAGATCTTGGCACATGCATATTTTTGTATGTAAACACTATCTTTCTATCATCTGTTTTAAGCAGTGATTATTACCCTATTCTTAATTTTATTTTGCTATCTGTTTTCTTCTACTTGCTTGTAAATACAAATACCATATAGATATAAATTTTCAAATTTGCTGTATAAGTATAGATATTGGATGGCCCGAGAAAAAATTTAACAAATAAAATGCAATGAATATCTTTCTGATTTTACTTGAACTATGCTATCCTGCAGCATACTATACTTTAAGGTATACACCTAAAGCTATCTCCTCCCAGAAGCTAAACTGTCACAGACCTCAGTAGAATTCAACTAAGCTGACAAAACATACACTGTATACATGAATATTCGTGATATGTGGTGATACTGTCTAGTGGTATCCAAAAATAGACCATGCAAAAATTTTGCAAATAAAATTTTCACATACGAATTGTATACCAAAACATAATTTTTTCCATAACAGAAAAAAATATGTGAAAAGCTGCCTATTTAATGAAAAATACATAGTTTATGGATATATCTGTGATATATGGTGCTGCTAACTACCGGTAAAATGTCGATCCTTATTAACATCAGCAAAGCCTAATACCTTGACTATGAACTGCCTCATACATGTGACCTTGATAGTTAATACTTTTGCCCTTTGAGGGTCGAATTCCAAAAAATTTCTTTCTCTTTATTGATTTTGGTTAGGTATGAAAGGACATACATGGTGGCTCATGTCAAAGAAACACGTTTTAAACCAATGATACTTTTGCTCTTTATGTGTTGAATTCAGAGAAATTCCTTTTTTTATTTATGATTTTACCAAAGCAAAGACTGTAACATTTAAAATGATATCTCATTTATCGATTTGGTTAGCTATTAAAAACACATATTAGAAATAATAATACTTTTGCCATTTAAGGGTTGAATGCGGAAAAACTATTTTATTAAACCACAATCTAACCAAAACAAAAATGCTACCTCATTTATCAATTTTGGTTAGGTATTCAGGGCAATAAATGGTTCTGCCAAAAAAAGAATGAAACAATGATACCTTCCCCTTAAAATTGTAAAATTTAGAAAAATTATTTTCTTAAAATATAATGTATACTAAAACAGAGACAGTAATCTTTAAAATGTAACTTTATTTATTATTGTTGTTGTTTTAGGGTGCGTCAAAACTTTATTTATTGATTTGAGATAGGCATCAATACATATAAATGGCTCATGACAGTAAAACATGTTTGTAAAATAATTATACTTATGCTATTTAAGGATAAAATTCCAAAAAAAATCCTTTTTTTAAATATTTTCTTACCAATGCAGGAACCTTAATATTTCAAATGCAACGTCATTTATCGATTTAATGAAATGAACATGTTTTGGAAATTTTGGAGGCGGTTTTTTGTAATAATTTCACATAATAGAAGACATAGTGATGGTTTACATTTTGAGACATCGAGATTGTTTAATTTGTTAACAGAGGGATGAGTCAAGGGTAAGAATTGTAGAGGAAGAAGAAAAATAGAAAATATGGTCATTAAAAAGTTAGGTTGCAATGGGTATGAAGAGGTTACACAAGAAATAAAGAGAGGGAGGACTGCATCATGTTGCAGAATGTTTATGCCACTATAGTAGGTATAGAGAGGAAAACTATTTGGATCGGAGAATAACCACTGCTTACCAAAGTAGAAGATTGCTGCGGCATGGACACTAGGAAAAACACATGGTTACATACAGCAATGAATTCTCTGGGCTCATAACTCTTCATCAACAATAAAATGGGCAAGCTGGCAGGTTATGAGCTTGAAAATTTCATCACTCTATGTGTTTACGAGTTTTTCTGTGTGTCCACGCTGCAGCAATATTCTATTTGGTAAGTGGTGGTTATTCCTCTATTCTTAATGTATCCACTTTATAGCACCTTAATTTCATATTTATAAGCTAAAAAAAATTGACTCTAATGCACTCGGCTTAATCAAGTACGGTATCCTTAAAGTATTTATGTTAAAATTTGAATTAAAGTGCTATGTGAATGTCACTTGAGAACAGTGTAAACAGATTCTTGGACTTTTTGGGGTGAACATTTCAAAATTTATTTTTTGCCCTATATAGTAAATGGTCTATAAAGAAAGAATAAGAGTATTATTTTAATGTTCTGCTTTGCTTTTGTGAGAAACATGCATTAGTTCTTAACGGTTTACTACCTACTGCTTATTTCTTAATTAGCCAACTAAGACTTACATGTTTTCTGATAACAACTTTGCTTTTGAATGCTGTACTTGATTGAGACTACAGATTGTGACAGCAGGAAATGGTAGGTTCCATGTGGGATAGTGGTTTGTTTCCAGTACTGTTAGAGTAGGATGATCATTACTAAGGCTCCATGTAATCCAAATCACATATAGCGCAGTCACAATGGAAAGAATTATGAAAACAAACCACAATAATCTGAAAAAAAATGAATGGAGTGCCTTAATTTATACTTACTAAATTATGGTTGAAAAAATTATTTGCCAAGCAGAAAATGACATTTAGAGCTAACTATGGAAGAAAACAACTGAAATTACTGTATCCTTTGGACTGATGCACAAGAATTTTGTGAAGAAGAAGCTCACCATTATTCTTTGTGGGGCTTCAGGGATCTCATTGCTCAATGCCCATAGATATAACCTTAAAGAACCCTACACTACTATACCTCAAGCTATGTTTTTGATATCTCAGCAATTAGAGAATACTCCACATCATTATAATGAAGCTCATTTTACCAAATATAATTTAATTATGATGAAGCATTTCCTATGATGGCAGTTGCCTATTTATCTACTATAGAATTTCACACTTTTTATTTTTAAATTGTGCCAGTAGAATTTTCTCATTTGTCTGGTATTGACCTTCATTTTTATTTTAAATTCTTTCAGTGTTTGTAGTAAGTTGTTCATCATTTTCTTGGTACTTTAAACCAGCTCCTGACTGACATAACTACAAACTAAAATTTTCCCATCCTCTTATTGCTGAAATCAAATGGTAGTTAGTTATCATGGTCATCTTTTCACTTTCACATGCTACTCCTAATTTATTTACTAGCACCCAGCCTACACTTCTGGCATTCTCTTCATTCACCTGTCTTTCAGTGATTCAAAACCCAACTCCTTTTATCATATTAGTACTGATTACATCCTAAAACAACACTAGCTTTTCTCCTTTGCAC
Organism: Vandiemenella viatica; assembly: GCA_031002005.1. Lineage (NCBI taxonomy): Eukaryota > Metazoa > Arthropoda > Insecta > Orthoptera > Morabidae > Vandiemenella > Vandiemenella viatica. The sequence goes on from CM061920.1 coordinate 262,715,208, forward strand.
CCCTGAGAACTCCTGTGTTTATTATCCATAGTGTGGTCTCTTAATACACCACCATACACAGATGGCAAAGGTTTTGTATCGCATTTCTGCCTGGTGGCGTATTTTCCCAAGGTTATTGGGGGGTGATCATCCAGGGTTGCAGGACTCGGAGAGCCGCCCTTTGGTATATGGTGATCATTGCTGATCATCTTTGTTGGATGCCATTATACCACAAATATTTTGGTACAATAAAATCACTTGCATCTATTGATCATGTGTTTCCAATATTTATGATAACTCTTTATGCAAGATTTAGGCAGTTGGATGTTCAGATATTGGGTCCACTCAATAGCATCACAGTGTATGTGGTTAGGGATAGCCTCAACAGGAGCAGAGTGACAAAGTGCTCATGCGGGTGTGTTTAACATTTTGATTTCTCTTGCATGTCACTCTTCTTCCAATGGATGTGTTGTTTTTACTGCATTTAATTTAATTATTTGGCCTGAGTACTTCTGCCAAGAGAAAACATTTTAGAGGTCACACTTAGCAAAAAGAAGCCAACCATGGGCTAAAAAACAAAACCAGGATCTAGAACAAACCCAAAAATTAGATATTTTTTTAAATTGAAAGATGACAATTCTTTTACAAGTAAAGGGATCAAAATTCTTTAGTGTTTTTCTAATTGCTACTTATTTAGAGACATTTTGCTTACTGAGAGTGGTGGGTTAGCAGCAATGCTTTGGCATCACATTTGGGAGGACATGGGTTTGAATCCCCATCCAGATGCGGGTTTTCCATGGTTTCCTCAAATCACTCCAGGCAAATGTTGGAATGGTTCCTTCAAAAAGGCCATGGATGAATTCCTCCTCATTCCTTTTCCCCAGTCTTTTTCCACCTCTAATGACCTTGATGTCAATGACGCATAAAGCCTCAAGCAAAAAAATAGGTCTTGCTTGAGTCATAGCATACCTCTTATTATCATGTGCCCATTTAATTGCATCAACCTGATGAATTATTCATTCAACAAGTCATCAGAGTCCCTTGAAGAAATATTTAGACATGATTCATTTACAACCGTCCATAATTGTGAAAGAATTGATGGCACAGGATGTTGTGCACGAACTGTCCTTTCGATCAAGTCCTAGATATCTTCAATTGTATTCATGTCTGGCAATTTAGGTGGCCAAATCATTTTCTGAAACTGTCCATAGTATGTCTCAAACCAATTATGAATGACTTTGGCCCGGTGAAATGGTACATTGTTGTCCTGGAAAATTCCATCATTATTTGGAAATATGAAAGCCATGAATGGTTGCATATGTTCTCCAAGTAGCTGAACATAGCCATTTCCAGTCAATGGTCAGTTCAGTTTATCCAGAAGTCCCAGTCCATGTCATGTTAAAACAGCCAATACCACAAAAGCACTACCATCAGCTTGCACAGTGCCTTCCCAACAACATGGATCCATGACCTCATGGGATCTGCACCATACTAGAACCTGATTATCAGCTGTTACCACTAGAAAGAGTGACTCATCTGATAAAGTGACTTTTTTCCAGTCATCCGATATGTTCACGGGCCCAGGAGAGGTGCTGCAGCCAACGGCGTTTAGTTAGCATCGCTGTTCTGCTGCGACATCAAATCAATGCCAAATTTTTTGTGTACCATCTGCACAAACATGTTTGTCGTACATCTTCCATTGAATGTTGGTGTTCTTGGATGAATTAATGTCTATCTGTTAACACTAACACCTTCAATGCAGATGCTGCTGGTCTCGGTTATTTAGTAGATTTGTTTGACTGGTGGGAATTAATGACAGAAATAAATATCCACATTTGACTCTATGGATTCAAGAATGTTGAACTCACAGACAATGAATTCCCCATGCATCAAGTGCCAACTTCCATTCTCAGTTCAAAGTTTGCTAATTCATGTGCGGCCTCAATCATGTAACAAAACCTATTACATGATTCATGAGAGTACAAATAAAAGCTCTCACACTGCATGGCACATTTATGCATTTCTTCCACAGTGCTACTGCCATCTGGATATTTACATCTTCTTATTCCATGACTCTTGGCACTTAAGTGAATGTAGTCTATACTAATTTTGAGCCAAAATTAGATGATGTGTCGGTGCCTATTAGAGCATTGTTCGAGAGGTACAAATCAGATAATATGATTAGTTTCATATAAGTAATTACTAATAATAATCATAGCCATGTTAGTGTACAAGGAATAGTTAGAAATTATTGTGATTTTTATCATGATCTAAAAAATGAGACAAAACTCCACTATTTATAATTTATTATACCCTAGCTGTACCCACAACTTCATCCTCATGGAATCTGAGATTTGTGCTGTTAATCCAGAGATAAAGTATCAACCAAACATTGGATAGGTTTTTAAGAACTTGAGGAATGGCCCTGTTTTTTCTCTTTTTATTGGATCTTCTTCTCTCCATCTAAATTTAGGTTTTATGAAAACATTTTTAACATATTTTTGCGCATTATTTGTTTCTACCATCCCTTGAAATTTCCATCCATTCACAGAATTTTGTGGCTATTGATAACCCTTGGCACACTTAAGTATGGTTCACATAGTTTCTCTGCAAGAAAATATTTGAAGTGGTGCTGCCTGGTATGTGTATAAATAGACTGCTTCATTTGTATGTATATAAATAAATTATTATATCAAATCCCTAACTGAATGTCAAATGTAGATCTCTTATACACTCCTGGAAATTGAAATAAGAACACATTGACGCCGGTGTGTAAGACCCACCATACTTGCACCGGACACTACGAGAGGGCTGTACAAGCAATGATCAAACGCACGGCACAGCGGACACACCAGGAACAGCAGTGTTGGCCATCGAAGGGCGCTAGCTGCGCAGCAGTTGGGCACCACCGCAGTCAGTGTCAGCTAGTTTGCCGTGGCATATGGAGCTCCATCTCAGTCTTTAAAACTGGTAGCATGCCACGACAGCGTGAACCGTATGTGCAGTTGACGGACTTTGAGCGAGGGCGTATAGTGGGCATACGGGAGGCCGGGTGGATGTACCGCCGAATTGCTCAACATGTGGGGCGCGAGGTCTCCACAGTACATCTATGTTGTCGCCAGTGGTCGGCGGAAGGTGCACGTGCCCGTCGACCTGGGTCCGGACAGCAGCGACGCACGGACGCACGCCAAGACCGTCGCATTTTACACAGTGCCGTAGGGGACCGCACCGCCACTTCCCAGCAAATTAGGGACACTGTTGTTCCTGGGGTATCAGAGAGGACCATTCGCAACCGTCTCCATGAAGCTGGGCTACGGTCTCGCGCACCATTAGGTCATCTTCCGCTCATGCCCCAACATGCGAGATCTCATTGTAATGCTCCAAATGTGCAATTGCAAAACACATTTGTAAACAGTTTTTCTTTGATCTGTTGCTATCTCATCTATGGCCTCATACTAAAAAATCTCTACTTTATTCAGGATCTGACAGGCTTAGTAATAAAATATGTCCCAGTCTGAGAAACAATTTCTCTAGCTGTTAGGGAGCATCCATAAACTATGGGCTTGGTCTAGGGAGTGGGAGGTGAAGAGGGGTTGGCTGGAAAGCTACACTGTGCTATGAGGCCCGGGGGATATAGATCACACAACAACAAGTGAATATTTATTTCCATCATATAATTATCAAGGGTCAGGGATTGTCCTCCACACTGACACAAACAACCTAAAACCAACCAGAACCCTGTTTTTCTCACCCAGTTTTTCCCTGGCCTGGAATCGCTAAACAAAATTCTTTGTCTGGGCTATGACTTTCTTATATCCTTTCCTGAAATGCGCCGCATTCTTCCCACTATCCTTCCCACCACACCCCGAGTCACCTTCAGCAGACCGCCTAATCTAAAAAACATTCTTGTACATAAATATCAAGCCTCTGATGCTCCTAAACCACCGTTTGGATCCTTCCCTTGTAAGAGACCCCGTTGCAAAACTTGCGGTATGCATCCACCTGCCACTACCTATAGCAATCCTACTAATGGTGAAACCTACCCCATAATAGGTCATGCCACCTGTACAACTACCCATCTCATTTACCAGCTCACCTGCCTCCACTGTCCAAGTTCCTACATTGGCCTGACCTCAAACTCATTATCCATCAGAATGAATGGTCACAGACAGACAGTTTACTCCCAAAACCTGGACCTCCCTGTTGCTCACCATGCCAGTACTCACAACACCCGTGACCTTAATAACTGCTTCACAGTAAGAGTCATTAGAGTACTTCCAGACACTACCTCCCAATCTGAACTCCGCAGGTGGGAATTGGCATATCAACACATCCTTCAAACTAGACATTCCCCAGGCCTTAATTTCCATTAACATCTTCCATCCTCACCCTATACACCCACCACTGGCTAGTACAATAGTTTATTATTTTTTTTTAAAAAAATTTCATTTATATATTTTTTCTTTATTTATATTTTTAATAACTACTATTTTTTTGATCATTTTAATCTTTCGTATACTCGCGGTTATATTATCATTGCTGCCCCCAACGGTCTGTTGCGTTCTATGAGTGGCTGCGTCCAACGCAAGTCTTGCGCTAGACCAGCCACCTCTCTGTTAACTTGAAAAAAGGGGATTTTCACCCGAAATATTGTTTTTTCTTTGTTTGTGTATTGTTTTGTGTTGCTGCTGCCCTCCTCCCTTCAACTTTGGTGAGTGTTTTCCATGTAAATGTTGCCTCGCGGCATTTCTTTCCTTTCATTGTTACCAATAATTATCAATGTAAGTAATTTATGATAGTCTGACAAGAGAAAACAGTACAAAATGTCTTCTACTGCACTGCTTGCACTGCCCTAGGTCTGGCCCTGTCTGTATCATCAGGAATTAAGTTACTGATGTAGATAAAAAGTATCCTGTTGTTAACTGAAGACATGAGCTATCACTATGTAAAGTTTCAATGAAGTACATTTATTAGTTTTTTGAGAGATGTGTGGACAGACAAAAAAAAAAAAAAAAAAAAAAAAAGGAATCAAATGTTACTGTTTTGGACCTTGAATGGTAGGATATTTTATAAAGTATCAAGATAAAATGTATCCTATATTCTGACCGACAGCATAATCTATCACTATGTGAAATCTAGTTAAAATCTGCCCATCAGTTTCAGACAGACATACAGATAGGCAAATATTCCAAATTTTACAGTTTTAGGATCACTGTCTTCAGTAATATATATTTTTGAAATAAATTTAATGCAAATCTTTTCTACAATTCTATTTTATAGTGCAGATTTGAAACACTCACCATCTCATGAAAGCCCCTCTGTTCTATGGTTACATGCTTTCTCTTTTTATAATATGGTATGCTTGATACCAGATTACACAAATTTCAGATTTGATAAAAATATTACAAACTATTTTTTTCTATGATAGAAACATCCAGAACACAAAATATTTTTCTTTTAATGTTGACACATTATATTACTCTCATTGACTTTCATTACAATAATAATTAGATTCGTCGAAGAAAATGGACAGCCCTATTAACGATTTTTAAGCTTCCTTTCTAATACAGGTCACTAACCAGGAGACATGTTCAAAGCAGTTCATTACAAGAAACAGAAATAACTCGCACAAAACACAAACATCGCTATCACTAATACAATAAGGAGTTAATTATTGTGGGATATATCTGTTTAATAAACTGAACTTGTGCCTTCCTTCATTTGCTGAATCATTCTCTGAAATATCTCTTCAAGTTCGAAATCTGTGTCTTTTTATAACTGTTCCTATTTTCCTCCTTCAATTTTTGCTGCTGGTTCACTGAATCTTCTAATATTCATCAGAACTGCTTCGTGATCACTTATTCCTTCAGTTACTTGCTACCCCACCAGGTTATCATCCAGCTTTATCAGGAATAGATCCAACATGTTTTATCCCCTAGTTTTATCCCCAAGTGTTCTGCTCTACAACTTTTGTAAACCCTTCTTCCCTTGTGTTATTAATCTTAATTCCTAGCAAGTTTATACCTGATGTTTCATTGTAACATAGCTAAAAATTATGTTTAAAAATACTAGCTGCAGAGTTGTTAATCTTCCTTCCATCTAACTAAATAGTAATAGTACATGTAAAAGTACAAACAGAGACTTTGGAGCATAAACAGTTATAATAACTTATTATAGAACTATTGGTAAATTCAGTAAGAAATCTATGTTAAAAATTACATGAAAATTTTTAAGAGTGAAATGTTATTTCTACTTACTTTTCTATCCAATGTTGTTTTGGTAATACAAGAAATTTATATCCATGTTGTGCAGTACTGTTGCAGAAATCTTTCAGCAACAGTACAATATGTCCTTTCAATTGCTTTGCATTCTTGTTACTCTTTTTGGAGGCAGCTTGTTCAAGATTCCAAGCAAAATTTTTGTTCATCTTATTAATTATAATATAAACCTGTTTCCAGCTTATACACTTGTTCAGTGATGAAAGGATAGCATCATTTATATTTAACAATGTTAATTAGAATATATCAGCAAAGCAAGCTAGTATCCAGATGAGCATGCACTGCGAAATAATCAATACATACATTCAAACCATATCTCTTTCAGGTGATCACTGAAGATAAAAATGATGAATAACTTATGTACTATATCTAAATGTTATGAGTTCAGTTACAACTAGTAACTTATTTATTCATTTCTATTATAAAATATATTCTGGTATATGTATTATTAAAAGTCACTTATATAATATAATATGAGGTATTTTGGAATAATGGCAGAATGTTAACAGAAATCTATATTTACTTTGCTATGTGCAAGAAGAATATTCCAATGAACATTACTAAAATTAACTGCAGTAGCAGCTTGATTTATAACCTACCACAACATTGCAGGGTTATTTATTACATCAGTTTAGAATTATGAAACATGAGAATAAAAAATTATAAACTAAATCACAGCATTAAATTTCTGTTTACAAAACAAAACATGTTCACCACAGCTGTTATTTATTTTTATAGATGCCAAGATTGAGATATACAAATTTTCCATAACAACTAACAAAGCCTTTCAACAGTGTTAATTGTTTAAATTAAAACAGTTATAATACATGGTACCACCCAGCCAGAGTAACTTGTTTAGCTAGTGACAGCACTGATTATTTTTGACAGTTTACCGATATTCATTGTTGGAGTGAATGGTGCCTGGAAGAAAGGTCAGAGTTGACTAAGAATCTCGCAACAAAGAAATTTGCAATGTGTGAAAGTCTCTCTACCTGCATGTATTGCCGGATTAAAGAAATGATTTTGAAATAAAAGAATCAATGACAAATGCTTTAAAATCGAACAAAAGATAAACAATGACTGATTAGCTAAAAACTGACGAGTTCACCAACAGGCAGTACTGGATTACCCAATAGGCATGACTAGGCTGTATCCTGGAGCTCCCAATTTTTAAACAATTTTTTCATTAAATAAAAAGAATAAAAAACAAAACAATAAGTAATGTGAAAAGCATGAACATTTTTTGATTTTGTTTTACTATACTGTGCAATAAATAAAAGTAATTTTCAAAATGCCATAAATTGTAAAATTCGTTTGAATAATTGAGTAAAAAATATGATCAACTGATCTATGAAACCTTTTCTTTGTATTTATAAAATATAGATAATTTGTTTTTATTAAAAAACAGAGTTAATAAACAATTTCTAATTCCTAGGGGCCCATACTTTCTTAATCCGGCACTGCCATCGATGACAACAACAGTGACACACCATTTCCGACAATGAAACCCTTTTTGCTTGAGAGTCATTTTCTGCTATGTAGATTTAAACTTGTCTAATGCTCCTTCAAAGAACTAAAAAATATAAAACAATATTGCCTCCTCACATTGACAATGTTGCTAGAGTGTGTGTTTGAATGTGACAAAAATGGCAGCTGCTGCTGTGCTCTACTGACAGTGTTGCTAAATACTACGTGCCTCTGAGCCTGCATGTCTTCCCCCACTGCCTTGAGGCAGCGTTGAGACAGGACAAAGTTGTCATCAGCCGCCACTAGCAAACCGGCTCCCCTCCCTTGTATATTTCCGCAAAACTGCCACAGCGAATGTGAGATTTTTGACATCTGGATTCTTTCTCCTTGACAGCGAAATAGTGCATTGACATGGCCAACAGATAATGCTAAATATTTTATCTAGCTGTCATAAATGATGGTATATTAGAGATTGCTGCATTCTTTCACTACATATACTTTTTTGTTTATTAGAAGGTGGTGACAAATGTCACAGTGACATTACGACTAGAGCCGCCACTGATACTACCATAGATACTTCAGTAAAATGCTAAAATAACTTAAGAATTATGGATGAAGTTGCTGAAATATATCATACAACTACTGTCCAGTATTGCAAAAATGTTGGTAAATTTTAGGAAAATAAATACAAGACTCAGCAACCAGTTTATGAAATTTACTGGCTTTTCCAATTACAAATCAATTTAACATTAAAGAAGAAATATATGTAACTGAAAAAAGATAAAGCTGCTGTTGATGAAAATATTTTCTTAAACTCTGGTTTTGATAGTATTATTAAGTATGATGGACCTTATGCACAGGTAAGAATTTCCCTACTAAATAGCTTTTGCAGTCAATGAATTTTACTTTTAACTTTTAGCTGTTTGAGGTAAATAATTTAGCATCTCCCTCCATGACTGATTTGAATCCCCGTTCGGCCATCCAGGTTTGGGTTTTCCATTGTTTACCAAAATCATTCAAGGTGAATGCCGGGATGGTTCCTTCAAACGGTCATGACTGAATTTCTTCCTGTTCCTTGGTCCCAATTACTCCCGCTTCATATGACCTCTATGAGGTGTAAAGCCAGAAGAATAAAATAATTATAATGAAACGGAGTGCAAGCCGCAATTGATTTGATCACCGGAATTTTTGGATGATTACACGTAATCACTCTGTGTTTAGGCTATTTCACTTTTTTTATATTGTTTTAAATTTTTTTTTAAATATCTAGATACAAGTTATTCATTCAGTACTCTCTTTTTTTTCCACTAAAGTGCTTATTTTACATAAAATTCAATGTAAAACTTTTAAGTGTTTGAAAGCCCGTCAAAATGCTCCTTTGCTGCCTGGTGCGAGCCAACGACTTGCTTTCTGTAGAATTAGAAATGTCTGGTTTGTTTCACTGAATTTATGGATAAATTTTTTGAATAAATAGTGTGTAGTACACAAATGTACAACAATAAAAATTCCCCCCAAAACTGTATTTCCAAAACAGATGAAAAACGAAAAAAAAATCGCTACAACTTGCTCGTAGAAACCCAGACGACATTACGACTAATTCACTTATCATTTTCTGTGAAGAACATTTAATTTTTATGAGGTAAATGTAGTACTAAAAAAAGTAGTGATGTATTCACACATACATACACACCCACATACAACACTAGGATTGTAATGGAGGTCATCTTTGCGGAAGCGGATGCGGAGGTGGAAAAAATAAATTTATAATTATTTAGATTTTAATATCTTATCAAAAATACATTTAAAATCAAAAAACTATATTTTTTTATGCCATATTCAACAGTTTTTTTTTTTTTTAACTGAAAGTTACTTCCACATCAAAAGTAAATACACCTAAATAGACACATTTATTTCAGAAAGGTAACATGCAGCTGTATCGTCATGTAAAAATTCCAACAAATGGGATTCAAAGCGTTTCAGAACTGTTGTACTATTAACGTAGAATTTCTTCATGTGATGTTACTGTTCGAGAAAAGGGTAGGCAGTAGATCCTTTGACTCGACTTGACAGGTGCACTTGAAGTCACTAAAGTGATATCCAGTCTCATATTTTGTACAACATGCGTAAATTTAGTTTAGTTCTTTGTATGCATAGACTCTTATTAGTGCTCTTTTCGATATGCTGTGTTAAGTGTATTTTTTTAAAGCATTTACAGACTTTAGCTTAAGTCTAGACTACTAGTGTTCCGAGTTAATATAGCAGTATTCATGTAGTAAGGTTAATTTGAACAGATTTTCTTTCCCATTTTGTACTTGGATTTGTTAACTGTTGCTAGTAATTGCTTGTAATTATGATGGAAAGTGTGATAATTGTCATAGATTAATGAGAGCATCTTTTTTTTTTTTTTTTTTTTTTTTTTTTTTTTTTTTTTTTTTTTTTTTTTTTTTTTTGCAAAGTGCATGAGAAATGGTTTCTTTGAGGCGACTATAGTGACGTGAAATGCAGAAATCGAGGAGGCTCTCCCATGATTTGTTAGAAATTGAGTTAAAAATAGGAAGATATTAGAACAGGAGGTAAGGATTAGTGCTCTTGAGAGAGTTGGTAGATGCTATGAAGAAAATGGATATGCAGTAGAGGTAGAGAAACAGTCAGAGGTAAATTGGAAAAAGGGTAACCAGAATAAACTTCTGATTCTTTTGTTTTTGGAATGACATATAGGTTTGGCCTGGTTCCAGAATTAGAAAGGGATGGGTCTTGTGTGGCTCTATGTGTAGGTGTGTGAAGACAGCAGCAGACTTGTAGGAAAATTTATATAGATAAGTCTAGTAGACAAGAGTTAAGGGAAAAGAAAATCCTGCTACAAGGTAGTAGCCATGGAAGAGATGTGGGCACATTGATGCAGGAGAAATTAAGATCATGTTTCCAGGTCTTGAGTATCGATGAACTAAGTGCTTCTCTTGCTCAATTGGTAGAAAATATAAATTCTTTATACATATAAGGACTTCACACAAAAGGACCATATTGTGATAGTACAGGGGAGTTTAATAAAATATACAGGCATAGTCAGGCCCGCCGCTAGCTGTTTGAGCGCCCGCGTGCAATACCGATTATGCCGCCCCCTATCTAACTACAGCCAGTGGTGGATCTAGGAATTTTCCGAACCGGTTAAAAGAATGTGAGATTGCAGCCCCTTCAAACATTAATTGCCGCCCCCATTGTTGCCAAAGCAGTTGTTGAGCAAAACGCTCCATAATAGGCTGCAAATTTCGTCGCGGCGACAATGGAATGACAACTATCCCGGGGCTGCGACTGTCGATCACTCGATTTGCCGCCCCCCCCCCCCCGACCTGCCGCCCGCGTGCGGTGCACGCCTTGCACGCCCGCTTACGGCGGCCCTGGGCATAGTAATCATAGTGTTAGAGGTGTTCAGGAGTACAAAATAAGTGCAGTGTGCCATCTTGTGTCAGCCAGGCGTTGGTCCTGAGAAGCTATGAACTCAGATATGAAACGAGGGAAGCTGAAGCTGGAACAGTTTCTTAAGTTTGACATTCTTAAATTCTTCGTGTAATTTCCTCACCCGCCTTCTTTTTTCCCTTTACAAATTTAAATTTTTAAATTTCTTAGGGTTTTGGTAAATTATTGATCACTTCTCTTGACAATTTACCCCAATCTCTGATTCCCTTAGCTACAAAAGAAAATTTTCCACTTCCTTATGCCTGAAATTGAGAACTGATTTTCCGCGTGTTTAATAGCTCTTTGTTTTATGGAAATTGTTGTTACTTCTGACAACCTTAACTATTTTTTTTATAACAGGAAAGAAAGAGCTACTAACAGTTAAAAATAGTCATTTAAAAACGTTCCTTTCAATTTTTTAAATCTTTCAAAGATAATGATAGCATACTGCAATTTTCAATTATTAAGAAAAAACTTTTAAATTTTAGTAATGGCTAAACTGTCATTATACCTACCACGAAATACTATGCATAAAATAAACAATAGATAAATGAAGAAAAGATTCCCGTTTGTGTAATGTAATTAATATTCCTTTTTGACTCAACCCCATATCTGCAATTTTCTTCTGCCGAAGAAATGTTATGTGCAAAAAAAAAAACAAAAAAACAAAAAAAAAAAAAAAAAAAACAATTGTTATTACGAGGGCAAGGAAAAGAAAGTTCACGACCTGGAAGTTAAATATTGTATTTTTTCATGTAGCCCCGTCTAGATCAATGCACATTGTTTAACGTTTCTCCAATCAATGGATCCCATCCCTTAAGTACGATTATGAAAGATCTGGAAAACAGGCCCACTCATAGGGAGCGTGCATAAATCACGTAGCTCCATTTTGGCCTTCTGTGAACCCCCCCTCCCCACGTATCCCTACGTAGCTTTTGCCTCTACCCCCCCCTCCCACGTAGCACGTAGATTTCTTCCCATTTGATTCCAGAAGACATTTTGTACTGTTTTCTCAAGCTATTGTAAATTACATAAGGAGATAATTAACTGAGGGAAATTAATATTCACATGCTGTTGTGAGTTCTGTTCCCCATTTTAACTGTGAAAAATGTTATGAAAGGAAAGCTACGTGGTCTGGATCGAAACCCCCCCCTCCCCCCACGTAGCATTCCAGCCAACCCCTCCCCCCCCCCCCTGGATCGAGCCACGTAGTTTATGCACGCTCCCATACAATTGCTGCTCCTCTTGATTTCACTCGGAACGTTTTCCAGCCTTCAATTTATTTATAGCTGTAAATGGTGGAAGTAAGAGGCGGCCAAAATCTGGTGCAAATTATATATGTTCCAACAATTCGAACTTCAGATACCTTAGTTTTCCCAATGCCAAAGATGCACTGACCTGATGAAAGATGGTTTTTGCTCTTGTAATCTAGGATGTTTTATTTCAGTCAGCAGAAGGGCGAGGCGATAGTTGTGTTGGTGAGTGGTTTAGATATAATATATTAATAGTCCAAGGTAAATTAAGCTGAGTGCTTAAGTTAATATCTAAGTTGGTGCGTGTTATATTCAGGATGACCATGTATTCAAAGTATTATTAGCGCTTATTAGCGGAAGGTTAATACTTCAAACTATTAGAAGCTGCCGTGATAGCGTAGACAAGGAATTATCAGTGTTAGCAACAAAAGGAAAAACACTTTTACTCCAGTGTCAGTCACAAGAAACACTCGAGGAGATTCCCAACAGTATAGCGCAATCATTGTGAGAAAGTGAGCTACGCCATGAATAAATGTGAGAGCCACCTGAGGTGACATTTGTATAAATATCACGTAGCAAGAAATTGTAGAAACGCAAAATGGAGAATTTTTTTGAAGTTGCCAACTCATCAAGCCTTAGTCATAAGGTAAGGGAAAGCAATTAACAGAGCTGGGAAAACTACTAAACAGGCCGAACAGCCGACTTCACCAGATAAAAGACTACTAGTGTTTAAAGAAGTTTCCCATCATCTTGAAAGATGCACCAACTAGATTTTGGCAAAAATTCTGCTCGGGTGTTCTGCCGGATCAGTTCTTCCATGTGCCTCTGTTGTCTTCATGAGGCGAAAATTTCGAAGTTGAGTCTGCGGACAGCACCGACTGACTATCGAAACGTTGCACATGGAAGAACTGATCCGGCAGAACACCCGAGAAGAATTTTTGTCATTTTTACGCCGGGAAAGACTCAACTCTCAAAATAGATTTTAGCACTTCATATTTATTGTCCTCATTGAGCTAGAAGACAATAAGATTACTTCTGCACAGAATTGTACGGGTAACAACAAAAAAATTAATTCATTTGAGATTGATTCATATTCTGAAGCCATACATCACGTTCTCAGCAGATAAATAACTATCTGAAATTGTAAGAATAACTTAGTGGATACATGGTTTGGTTTATAAGTTTTTTTATTTTTTATAAAGCGTCAACTAACGAATAACTATCTGAAATTGTAAGAATAGCTTAGTGGATAGCCTACATGGTTTGGTTTATAAGTTGTTTTTATTTTTTATAAAGCGTCGTCATTGTAATCCATAACATTTAATCAAAAAAGTGCAAGTATGTGATTATTTTATCAAGAAGGTGATAAAAGAATCAATAATTGACAATTGGTACTTAAAGAATAATGATGAGGCAGGCCACTGTCAACTTGGAAAAAGTAGATGATCAGCATAACAGTTTTTTTTTTAATTAATTCATTTTAGGACAGGTTACATAGATATCATCTGTAACCATGGCATCGAGCCAAACGCCAAGCGCTGATTGAAGATAACTCACTGCATGCCTGCGGTCTGGTGTAGTTAAACACACATAAATTCGTAATTACGTTTCATTTGTATCGACAAACGTTGCCATAAAACTGGAGACGAATGAAAACTACTCTTTTAAGGCAGCTCTCATTAACTTTTAAATTCTTCATAATTCCGCATGTTCTAATTTAATCTTGTATTATAGTTTAGATATATTACATTGATAGTACAAAATTGAAATTCTCATATTTCAACAGTCCTCCATGTTTACTATTTTGTATGTATTTTTGAAAGATTTTTGAGGTAAGGCGAAACTAACCTAATTACTGACATTGCATTTATACTGTTGAGTTGGGTTTTAATAGCTGTGGCCTTATTTTGTATAGACCTTTTGTGATCAACACATTTATTTCACAAAACAATCAAATTTCCTTATGTATACTATATGTTTAGAAGGAGTCAACTGACGTGAAGAGTATACAGACAGATATCAAAAATTTATTAGAAGCAGAGATTCTATTAGATAGTAATTAAGAAATATCTAATTACGAAAATAGACAATCCGCTAATTCTGGGTTGAGCCGTCAAGGTTACAACAAATGATTTTTGCCGGTTGTCCATAATTATGTATCTTTGTGTGCAGTCGCTTTATTTCGCTAGTTTAAGGTCTTTACGAATTATGTTAACGGTGGGTGATATTCAGGAACAGAATCATTAATTTAGTGCATTAACAGAAAGAAGTAAAATGCGCGAACCTATATGCGGCCTGAACACTAGAAACCAAATTAAAGTCATCGCAGCAAACACTTTCAAGTTATTTTTTTTTTAAATATTGCCCTTAGCGAAGGGGCTAAAAACATTAAAATCGCTTAGTTCTGCGCTTTTCGAAGTAACATCGGTCCCCAATGTTTGTTAAATTATTTCATATACAGGGTTTACTGTCAAGGGCGTATCCAGGATCAGAACTAGAGGCGGGCAGGATTTGAACTAGCTAGGGGGGGGGGGTGGCAACTCATTTTGGTTTCGAGGAAGTGGGGTGGGGGACTGAAACATGACACTACAAAATCAAACTCAAACCTATTCAGGAAACTATTTTTATCATTGATTAATATAGTAACCTAACTACTTAATCTAAGGACCTACTATGTAGTTAATTAAGATCGTAAGTCAGTTAGTTTTTTATGTAAACATTAATTGTCTCGGATTTTCAATTTCAATAATTTTGTTTGTCAATATCTCATGGTGTTCTTTCACGAAATTTCGGTGCACACTCGTCAGACATAATCCTGTCAATCTTTCTCTCCCAAAGTGCTCCTGAACTAGTTCTTCACTCGTCGAAGCGTAGTGAAGGCAACTTAATTTTTCTTCTAGGGGGGGGGGCAGCAGCCCCCCTCTGCCCCTCGCTGGATACGCCCATGTTTACTGTGTACAGTGATAATACTAATTCTTGGTTGAGCTGCAAACCATGGAGGAAGGAAATATATGGAGGAGAAATGACGTTAAATCTGTGACGCCGCCTCTAAACTCTCGGCTGATACTGCTCATGCGCGGTGGCGACAGAGGCCATATTGCGAATCCATATAAATGCAAAGTTCACATTGTGTTTGATGCTGTGATTATTTCATTTTCTAATGTGCATAAGTGTTTTATAATGCCATCTTGTGTTGCATAAGGGACAAAGAATTTATCTATTATTGTTAGTAATTTCATGAGAACCATGTTGGTGATAAAACGTGTATCGCGATGGAAACTACATCCAGCTATTCCCAATTAAGCTTACGATGTATGGTAACAAGATAACTATTTTTATTCTGGTCTAGGCCGCATTTCAACCTAACCACAAGTGGTAGTAATAAAACTGAAATATCCATTCTGCATATCCACCATGTAATTCATTGTGGATTTCGCAGAATTAATTTTGGTCTAGGCCGCGTCCCAACCCAATCCCTTCAATTTGGAGACAGTATATCCCACAAACTAAGCAAGATACCGAAAATTTTTATTATTTATTTTCGATTTTTTTAGTCGTGTTACATAAGAATCCATCATCAAATTTGACTTTCCGAAACTTTTCTTCTGCATTTCAACTCAAGACACCTCACTTTTGAGACAGTATATCTCGAGAACTAGGTGAGATATCGAAAATTTTTATTCTTTATTTTTTATTTATCTCGTATTTTTAAATAAGAACCCATTATCAAATTTGACTTTGACCAAAGTTTTCTTCTGAATTTCAACCAAAAACATCTCACATTTGAGAAGGAACATCTATGAAACTAAGCATGATATCAAAAAATTTTATTCTTCATTTTTTATTTGTCTCATCAAGTTACATAATAATCCATCAGAATATTGCGGCGTTACGTTTATCCTAGAGTCCTCTTGAGGTTTTTGTACATATACCCCGAGTCTGTATGGATGCGGCCTAGCCCCCCCCCCCCACTTCTCCTCCGCCCGGCGTCACTTCAATGCGTGGTGAAGGTCTCTTGCGTCGTCCCCATATATTTCTTTCCTCCATGCTGCAAACATGGTTTCCATAGATTACTGAAAATAAATATTTTTTTCAGTCATTTGTGAACCGAGTGACGAGCCTGCGTTAAGAGAGGCCGCTGCGCGCAATCATTCATTCATATAAATTGTGAAACACATAAGAGGGTTTATTTGAAGATGCTTTGAGTGCTGCCAGAATTAATTTCTGCAATTTTCTTCTGCTGAAGAAGTGTTAAGTGCAAAAAAAAAAAAAAAAAAAAAAAAAAAAAAAAAAAAAAAAAAACTTTGTCCCCGGATGTTTGAACAAACAGATAGGAAGTTAGCCAGCGACACATTTTATATCACATATTCGGAACCAAGTGAATAGTGTAACTATTTTTTTTTATGGTCCCATATTTAGTTAATTGACTATATTCTTTGCTAACTTACCAACTTTCAGGAAGCAGCATGTCTTTTTTTTTTGTTTTTGTTTTACATCATTTGTTTGATTGTTCCTGATGGATAAAGTGAAGAAAGTATTATCTGATTCGGTTTTTTTTTTTGGTAATGTAATATCTAGCATATATGTAGTGTCACGGTATAGTTTGTGAAATGTCACGTAGCATCGTTTATCAGGAACATTTTGTGAGAAGGACTGGACTCGCACGCATGCATGGACAGTTATCAATTTCCTATCAATGAACAAGTATCTCGACAAAATTATTTAAATGCGTATGGTGAAAGGCCGAAATTTAATTCAGATGTGACCATTCGATTCCTCTGCTGTGTTAAGCAGAACATATTGATATCAAAGTAAAAACAGTTCTCCTCATTCTGACAACCCAATCCCGTGAAAAATTAATAGGGCCCATTCATTTCATTGGTCTTTCGAGTGCCATGTCTGGGAACTCATACTTCGATTAACTAGGCACGGTTATTCTTGCACAGAAACTTGTGACTGTGCTTGAAAGTGAAGGATAGCTTTTCACTGATTTGCAAGGGTAGACACGCTCTCGAATAGATGACCGCCAATAAAATATAGTTTGTGAGTAACATCGTTGCATAATGTTCAAGAATCGCAGCTGATCCACAAAACAGAAGGATGGAGAGCTGACTTACAGGTAAGTAAGGGAGACAGAACGTTTCGAGAGGCATGGAAGAGATGGGAACGAGCAGGGAAAGGGAGAACAACATAAGCGCCATGCAAAAATTTATGAATTTTAATGAATAATAATATACAGGAAGCTTTTCAAGTGAATTAACAAAATCAAAATAATGTGTCAATTTCGGTTTTATTTCTTTTTAGCCTTAACACATCATGAGTAATAGCTACTGTTGATAAATTATAATCAACAAATTAATCCAATCGATAATTAAATTAAAAAACACCAAATAAAACTAATAAAATAAAAATTTCATAGAGGCATCACAGTCCATGGAGATGCAATGAGGATGAGGTTCGTACCATGAGCTTGTGGCCTTAAAACGATGACCAAAAATTAAAAGGAATAAGTTTATTTTCCAACACAAGGCTTCAAATACAGTATTTCCTCCAGTGCCTTTCTAACGATTTCAAGCCATCGGAATAATGTCAAAGAATTAGGTGTCAGTACATATGACGTCATAATTAGTCTTGTAATAGGTCTCAGATCAATTGTTTTTAACGTTTTGATACATATGAACGTCTGGAGGTGAGTAGAGGCACTGCGATAAAAAATTAAACCCGTACTCTTCTATCGTGAGCTACCTCAAGAGACTTGTGAGTAGGAATATAATACTGACAACTTGCATATTCTCTTTCTATTTGCAGCTACTGGTAGTTGCTTCATAATGTTAATGGCGAAAAGTGATTTTTTTCATATCAAAGGCCATTTTATAATAAAAGGACTTTTTTATCCCAGGGAATAGAAGACCGCTGGGGTGTATATGGGTCCTTTAACAAGAAGTAGCGTGTTAAATCCGTTCTCCTTTGTACAAAAATACGATTACTCAGTCGCAATCACAACAAGAAGTGCATTTTTAACGAAATATTTCGATTCACTATACCGCATTAAAAACATGAACTTGATGTTGCGAAAAGAACAATATCGATAAATCGATCTGGAGTGAAGATTAGATATTTAGTACAAACTAGCTGGTGCCAACGACTTCATTCGTGATTGTTAAGAATTTTAATTGACAGCTACCGACATGTAACCATCATAGTGCACGAGGGGAAATTAGAGGCTAATTCCACAAACAAACAACAGTGATCAGCGCTATGTAGTTGTGGCATCAAAGTGAAATATACGGACACAAATTTCTTTAGTCAAAATTTAAAAATGTTCTTGATCGCACAGTTTCAAGCACAATATCTCCTAAACCCCCACAGCTACCGACGTGTCACCAACATGGTGCACGCTGAGAGACTTTAGGTTAATACCACACAGAATCACCAGTGGACTGCGCTTGGTTGTTTTGGCTGGGGAGTGAAATATAACGACACTCATGTATATTTTTATATCAGGACTCCACTTTCAACCACCATGTCTATTACATCCTCACAGCTACCAACATGCAATCACCATAGTGCACGATGTAAGACTCCAAGCTACTACCACACACAAACAACAATGTACAGTAGTTGTGGCAGGAAAGTAAAATATATGGACACACATGTCTTTGGTCGAAATACTAAAATGTCCTTCATTTACAACTTTTAAACCCCACTTCTATCGAAATTCGGCCAACATTGTGGACGATCGGTGAATCTATGCTACTACCATACACAATCACCAGTGATCTGAGCTGTATACTTTTGGCTAAAAAGTGATTCATAGGGACACACACGTATTAAGTCGAAATGCGAAAGTGACTCAGGTCTACCACTTTCAACCAACATACCACTCACACCCCCATAGCTACCAAGACCTAACCACCATAGTGCACGGTGGGAGACTCGATACTACTACCACACACAAACACCGATGGTCTGCGCTATGTGGTTGTGACAGAAAAGAGAAGTATAGGGACACACAAGTCTATGGCCGAAATATGAAAATTCCCTACATCGACCAACCTTAACCACAAGGAAAGGTGTTGGGACCGTTGCTGTTCATTATTCTATTGAATGACTGTGTTGATTGATTACGGTCAAAATTTAGTTTTTTTTAGATGATATATTGGTATACAATTGGATCAAAACAGGTGAATAGAATATCTAAATGGGTAGGCCAGTATGGAACGAAGGTAGATGACAAGAAGAGAAAGCTTATTAGGTACACAGATAAAAATCTAAAGGTTAATTATGATTATAGGGTGAAGTCAGAATTGTTTGTTCGAGGCGTGAAGTGTAAATGTCTTGGCATAACGTTTGATAACAAACTCAACAGGTCAGAGCACATTGGACAGGTGGTAGGAAAAGGTTACAAGATCCCTCATTTACTGTGGAGGGTGATGAGAGGATGTATCAGAGAAGTTAGAGAATTTGGTTACATAATTTTGGTCAGACTATTGGTTGAATATGGTGATGCAGTTTGGGGCCCACATTTTGGCTATCAAATACAGGAGTTGGAGAGTGTGCAGAGAAGAGCAGCTAGATTTGTTTGTGCAAATTATTGCTGGACGCAGTCAGTAACTGATATGATAAAGGAGATGGATTGGGAGTCATTTGAGGAAAGGAGGAGGGTAAAGAGAGTTCTGGGAATGTACAGGGCATACGTTGGCAATGGGGCATGGAGGGATATTGGTCATAGAATTAGGAATAGTGCATGGATGGAAAAAGGCGACCGTGTCCACAAGCTGGCGCTCGATTTCATGCATAAGAGATTGGGATAATTTTCTTTTGTCGGTAAGTGTATCAGGTATTGGAACAAATTACAAAGTGAAGTGAAGAATAATTTACCAAAATCGCTCAAGGAATTTAAAATTTGTAAATCGGAAATATAAATGGGGGAGGAATTTAACACTCCCATTATAAAAGAAATTTAAAATATGATAAAAAAAGAGTAATTAGACTACTTGGGGACTTTCCATCGGAATGTTAGCTCCATCACAATTAAAATTAATAATAAAGATAATAATTAACATTCTTCTGCGAACCTTCAGGATACTCAGTTTACCTAAAAAATGTTCTGAGATTAGCATTACAATAATCAAAATTGTTTATTATTTAACCGTTTATTAGCACTTTAAACAAAACACTACCACTAACATTGGTACCTGAAAAATTCAAAGATTTTATTTAATTGATTTGGAGCGCACTCTCCGGTGGCAGTTTCCTTACACAACCAATTTTCCACCTTCCTGTACCCACACACTTTTCAAATTACAACTTTAAATTTTTTCAACGTTTTTGATAAATTATTAATCGATTCTCTTGGTAGCTTATTCCAATCCCTGACTCCCTTTCCTACGAAAGAAAATCCTCCCACGTCCTTGCGTCTGGCTTGGAGGAGTAACGGCATCAACATTTCGGTTACCGGATAGTCAACATAACTTCTAAACAATACTGAACGCGCCTTCTCAAAACGCCTGTCAGCGACTCACTTCTAATTCGACTAACCACGTGCATTAATAGACGGTTTTGCCTCTTGTTTCTATTGTGACCATGTTATAATTGCAGTAGTGATGCAATTTTTTCACTAATTGCTGCATCTTACCCCGCAATGTGTTGATGGCATATTTCGCCACCGTTACCTACCTACGGTGGTAGGTTTTTGAACCTTATGCACACTGAAACATATACAGTATTGAGAAATCAGCTATTTGTGTTCATCTGTGACATGAAAGAGATTAATCTCGCTTATGACTCGTGTAATGAGTCTAACCACTCCCCGTTGGCTCAGTTGGCTGCGGTATCGTGATGGTGTCCGGCCCTGACGCGGGATTAAATGCTTCGAGTACTGGTGATAAAAGAAAGTTTCACCAGGACGTATGTGTCCTAATTGGGTCAGCACGTGGTTTCACACTCTCCCTTCTTTCATCTTTCTCTCCTTTTTTTGTTTTTGTTTTTGAAGGAATTAGTCCTGCACTCACCTAAAGTGATTTGGGAAAACCCAAATATGGATGGCCAGATGTGGATTTGAACCAGCGTTCTCCCGAATGCGATGCCAGAGCGTTACCGCTCACCCATTACGTTCGGTTTCATCTCTCAACCACAACACAAACAACACTCAACACTGAGCACGCACATCATCACAATCATCCACACTTACAAAAACAATTAGGAGCACTATCATACCGGGGAAGGTAACGTGAAGCCAGTGTTCGTGTTTTCCCCACTCTCACTGCATAAAAATTGCGGTAATTGTTTGTATAATTGAAGCAAGATGAGAAACAGGGAATTAGCAATAAACGTCTAGTATTTTTATTTGGAAGCTTTATTACTGTAGAATTACCGCTATAACGTTTTTTCCTATTTTTTCGCTTTTTATCTTATGATTTTAATTAATCAAAATCGAGAGAAATGTAACTTTGCAGACACGTAATGTTTTTTGTAGAATCTAATCGTGACGTCAAAGTACACGTTCATATTGTAAACAAAGGCGTTGTTACTTGGTGTTTTTATAATTTTATGATTGACTTTATGTTTCATGGTAATTTATCAGCATAATTGGTGGAATATTGCATTCTTGCGAAAATACTCGTACAATAAAAAGTGAATTAAAGCGGTTTTGTAAAATAATCTCACAAAAAACGATGTTTTCACGATGAAAACGTATTTTGCATCAAATCCAAATTCTACAGTCGCTAACGTCGGAGGAGTGAAAGCTGCAGGGTAATTTAGTGTTAGATATTTGAATTAATAATTTTCTTTCCCTTTTAGACCAACAGCTACATATTAGATACATCTAATGTGAATCAAGGGACACACCGGAGTAACCGACAGTGAAATATAAGTTTGGTATATTAGCAGAGTTTGTTATAAAGTTTAAATGCAGCCCTGATCAGAGTGAAAACTGACAGTTTTTGTTACAGGTAAAACACAAGGAATTACATTGCGCGTGGTTTTATAACAATATTACTAAGTTAATCAATTCCAAAAAATTAACTTGCCAGTACATACCGTTCGGCCCCTTATTTTTGACGAGCTTTGATGCTAGTAACCTAATAAGGTAGCATAAAAGCATTTTTTCTTCTTCAGAAAATCGTTGATTCGAAATAAAGTCTTCACGGGTGTACCTCTGGATTCTGTTTTCTCAACATAATCCGGAGGTACACA
Organism: Vandiemenella viatica; assembly: GCA_031002005.1. NCBI lineage: Eukaryota > Metazoa > Arthropoda > Insecta > Orthoptera > Morabidae > Vandiemenella > Vandiemenella viatica. Next base: position 262,737,838 of record CM061920.1, read on the forward strand.
TGTGAGGACTACATTATTACATAATTTTTTAATGTTTTGTTAATAAGTTTATGGTTTGGTGTTTTTTCGACTGAAATAGGTATTTATTTTTACTTTACTTCATTTTCGTCTTTTCTGTACTTGTATGTTGTCAAGTAGAATTTTAAACGTAATACATATTATCGAGGAGATAGATTTTTTTCCTTTTCTTATGATCGATAAGTTTAACTCCTGGAAGTGGTTGGGTGTAAATGGTTGAAAATAAAATAATGTACGTGACGAAAACAGAATCGCCTCCTAACCATATTTCAATGGCTATTGGCGAGGCATATTAGGAAGTCACTGGCCAAAATTGCGTTTGTTGTATCTGTTAGAAGTATTGAGATTTGTTTTAAAGTTTAAATAAAATAAAAAATTAATGCTCAACAATTTCTGCAGATTAAAATAAATGGGATTAAAACCCGGTTTAGAAAATTAGGGAATGGACACCTTACCGCCTACATCTCGCTGGCTCTGTGTGATATAAGCCAAATTTTGTGATTGAAAGACATTAGGATTTTTGTTTTGTTTTTGGTAGGCGCATTTGAAGAAACGACGGGCCACAAACATATCATTATCAGCCAGTTCAGTCATTAAATGATGTGGTCTCTTAAAGTCAAATGTTCAAAATATATTCAGGATATTCGTTTTTAAAATTTCAGATGGTCTCCTTTGATGGCTGTAGAAGGTTCGTAGTTGCTTTGGTTAAGTTTGAATAAGAAAATATTTGAAAAATATACCTATTAAACTTTTGTAAACTAAGTTATGATTAGAGTTTGAATAAGTAACGAATTGTTATGTACTATAAAAAATTTAACATAATGACATTAAACCTTAAATACATTATACACTTACATTAAAATGATCTTCAAGACAATATGAACAACTAGTTGAAGAATCTTTACCTCTTCTCATAGCTACACACCACTTTTTTCTTAGACTCGCCTCTTGCGGGACATAAAAATATACTTTATGAGGTGCATTTCTGATCGTATTTTTGCACATAGGTACAATTCAGTAGTTATAAAATGATTTTCCATCTCCTTTCATATCGAAATTAGCTATAAAACATAAAACTTTTGAGATATAACAATCCACGATACACAATCCGCCAATGTAGACGTCACAGTGCAGCGCACCAAACTGTCGGGGTTTAAATCGTGGGAACTGGATTGAAGTTTTAAAATATGTTTTTAATGTTAAATTTTAATTTTTTCATGAAAATTATATTTATTACGGTTATATAACAGGTAAATAATTGACTTAAAATATAAAAATAATACATGCACATACGCTATTGATAGAAACATCAAAATCTTTATACTGCTCCATTCATATTGAGTTGTTTCCAGAACTTCAACGTACATATAACGTTTATTATCTGTTGGTACACTTTACCGTTTGCAGTTATGGTTAAAAAATTCTAAGTTTGTAAATATATCCGTGCATTCTTTGTCCTTAATCACTAATATAAAATTTTATTATATCGCCGTACACTGTAGTGTTAGCCAGTAATAAGAGAAAAGTGTAGTAGAGTTCTAACAGGGAACACTTTTTACTTTTTAAGGTAACCACAGTTTCTCAATGAGAAAACTAAACCTTAGAATTACTGAAGAACAACTCATATTTCAGAAACATCGGCGATTTTTTAATTGTATTTTGATAAAAAGTGTTAGTAACTCCAAATACATCAGCTTTTTTTCTTCAAATACTTATACTAGCGTTAAAACTTTTTTTTAAATTTTATTATTTTTTGTGTGTGTGTGTGTGTGGCTGCACGCCTTGTCGACGTTCTTAGAAACGGGAATGAATTAGGGACAAGGATTGGGAAGGAATTCGTCCATGGCATTTTAAAGGAATCATCCCGGCATTCGCCTACTGTGATTTGGGAAACCAGGCAAAATCCAAATCCGGATGGTGAGATAGTGTTGCTTGTAGTATCAGTTAGATGTATATTGGTTGAACACGTATGAATATCAGATACAATGATTTCAACCATGTCTTTTTAACGATTATTGACTATGAAAATAGTTATAAAATTTTTCTATGCCCATAGTTCATCCGGTCCGCTTGTATCGTCTGCTGTTTCTTGGCTACGCTTAGTTGTGGCTGCTGTAGAGCTGCTCACATATGGGACGTGCAAACGAAGAAGGTTCAGGAGAAGTCGCCAACTCGCCAGAGGAGTTCTCGTTGCTGAACTGCCTAGGCGCCATGTTGCTGGATCCGCTCGCTACAGACTCCAACTCTTGGTATATGTGACTTTCACTGCCTCTCACTTCGATGTATTCGGCCGGCGGTATATGTGGTATAGAAGGCAGGGGTGAACCTCTCCAAGATCTGTCCAGCATAGAATGGTATGAGTTTACATAGTTCTTAACAGTCACAGAATGTCTGATTGTCATGAAATAATGAAACTAAAATTACCATTGATTGAAGAGAAAATTGTTATTCTTATGAATTACGCGTTAAGTGTGTAAGTAACGCATGCGCACTTGACATTCTGCGAATGCGCACTCAGTATTCTGAGCATGTACTTCTTAACGATACTTGGATTAAGCAGCTGCGGTATTGATCGCTGTGATTTAAGCTCATGTTAAAAAGTGAGTATTTGCTACATCGTTTTGAGTTAGTTCGCGTTACACGTTACGTTTTTTTTATGCATGTATGTGTAAGTGTAAATATATGCGATTCACGAGTGTTCCACGAATGTTTAAGGTTAAATTACTCCAATAATCACCAAAAATCACGTGACGACGTCAGACGATATACAGTACTTACATCCGGAAGGGTAGCCATTATTACATACTAACACACCCACGAGTGTTTTTAGGTTATTTTGTTTATTTATATTCGTTCCATCTAGATGGTTTCATTATATTCTCTGATCACTGTTATAGCAAGAGAAGAAATATGAATCATGTTAATATCGTGATACAGTGAATATATTAATGCGCAAGCACTAGTGTTTATTTATATTCGTTTGCTGTATACGGTTTCATTATATTCTCTGTTATTCGCTGTTATAAGAAAAGAAATATGGAATCACGCTTAAATCACGGTACAATGAATGTTGAAAAAAATACGCAGGAAAAATATACAGAATAATAAATAGAATTTTTCATTTCTTGCGAATCTACACATTGATACACTCACCAGTTAGTTTTTTTTTCATTTTTTATTTTTATTCTTTGGGAAGATCTGTTCGATACCGCAGTCTATTTACGTAATAAACTCGTTTGTCAAATATTTATTCTGGTACGTTGTCATTTACAATAGCTTTAAACGCTGCTTGATTGGCACTACTTAACATCTAATGTACCTGTCACCTATCAGAATATCAGTTATCAGGATTTAAGAATTTATATTTATAAAATATTTACATATTCATAGACATTATATATGTATAAACATCTACCTGTTCTAATTCTGTAAAATCTACAGGTTTGGAAATAAATTTAAAAAAAATAGCAAGTGAAATATTATTACCGCAATAATTTTTTTATATCTGCTCATATAATCATAGTTACTGTGACCTGTTTGATCAACTGAAACAAACTAAACACATCTATTCAAATAATATAACATTGACATACTGAAAGGATACAGGTTTAACGTTCCCAGTGTTGATTAAATGTTTGTTTAGTCAATATTTCGTCTTCAGAATCCATAAAACTTTGATTCTCAGAGAAGTGAGTTTTCTTACCACTAAATCTTTTGAGGTGTACAGATGCTTATCTCTATCATTCAGACACATAAGGAGATATGGAAGAGACTGTAACATGAGGAGGTCACGAAAATTGTCCGCTGATACACGTGACTGTTTTCGCTGATCAGTTAACCGAGAACAGATACTCACCGAACTAGCGTGGAGGCACCCACATACTGTTCCCTGCGTCGTTTCCAGCGGACCAGCTGTACTAAGCCCGCGAGGATCACCATGGTCAGCGCGCCTACAGCCGCGCTGCCCGCCGCTAGTGGAAACAACGAGCTGGACTGACCAGGGGAACCATCCCCAGGCATCTGCATTATAGCGGTCTTTCTTTTTGTGGCAGGACAGATCACTGGTACCTCGCCAGCGTTCCTCTTCCTCCTCTCCTTAAACAAAAATTTTCATTTCATTTCACGCTTGAGTGTTTTGGAAAATTTATGAGTGTTCTTTGAAATTTAACGGTGTTGGCAAATTGGTTGTTATTTCAGTAATTATGCTTTTAAAGTACAATACTGTTTGCGAAAATTGCAACACCTAGGAAGAATGCTTTGAATCACTCCACAATTGCAGGATGTGTAGAATAATGGAACAATAATAAGTGATAAATATTGCATAGAGATGACGTACATAAGGCCAAACAGTTCCCTTCTGTGACCGTACGGGTGGCCTATCTGAACAGCAACCACTACATCAGGAAGGATCCTGCGCCTCCTGCAGGAATCTCCAAATGTCATTTGTCAGCAGGATAGTGCCCGGTCACATCTGATGAGCAATAGGCAAGCCTTCTTTGGAGAGCAACAGGTACCTCTGCTAATCTGGCCTGAATCGCCTGAAATGTCACCCATCAAACATGTTTGGGATATAGTTGGTAGACAAATTGTTCTTTCTAGTCTTCCCGCAACCACTGTCGGTGCTTTTTGTACGTGCTTACCAACCACGGGGCAATATGTTACCAAGAAACATGTCCAGGTTCTCTTTGATTCCACGCAACAACGTCGAGTGGTTCAGATTTGAGCACGAGTTAGTTGCTGAATTATCACGGTCAAAGTGCATGTAAAGTAATGTAATTCTAATTATTAGTGTATTTTCATGTCCCTAATCTGTGGAAATAATTTCTTTGTAATCCCATGTCTCTTTTTTGGTATTTGAATCTTCAAAAATAGCACTTTATATTAAACGAAGAAATAATTGCTTATGCATCAAGTTTTTAAAATACATATATTCGCATAAGTAATTACATTTAATCATGTCTTACTTTTTGCCAAGTTATAATGCATCATTAATTAATTGCTCTTAATTTTTGACACAAAAAATTGTTTCATGGAACATAAAATTGAATAGAATCTCTTTAACTCAAGGACTAAAGCTGCTTGTATTACATTTTCCTCTTTTTATTCTTATTTTATTTGTTAACCACATGAAATCATTCTGCTTGCAGCATCCAGAATCGTCCATCAGAAAAGACTTCGTCTAGAAAGAGTTCAGTGCAGATGATCCGTTACAAGGAGAGCTTTAAGAAGCAAAATCGATGTTGTTTATATCAGTCTTTTGGGACAGTCACACAGAAACAGAATAGGGAGTCTCACATGCTCATTAATTCTTTTGAGTATCGGAAACATCTAACAGTATTTTCTTTCAGGGCTGAGTTCTTTATATTTTTTGTTTGCATTTATTTGTATAATCGCTTCATTTTCTATGTTATTTGTATCAAAAGAGTAAAAATGACGTTTATCCGAAGATATATTTTATTCAGTTTGCTTACCTTTTTTCTCTCTTTAATTGGAATATTCAACCTTGAACGTCAGTAAAAATTCCATAAAGTAGTTTAAAAAACAAACTTAAAAAATTCTTCCTACCTAGTGTTAAGCCTGGTGACCTATTACGGCCTCAATCCATCTTCTTGGCGATCTTCCTAAATCTCTCCTACCTCTGAGGATTTTACGCGGGAACCAGTCCGTCTTAATTTACTTACATAAAAGGAAATTTTATCATTTGTGGTTATTTGGTAAAAACAAAGCAACATAAATTAAAAACATAAAAGTAAATCCTGGTAATGAGGAATATAATTTTAATTCCAATCTAATCTACGTATAGCTTCTCTAAACCATGAAGCAAGATAAATTAAAATAATTATTAAAATCATCGTGTTTTATGATGTACCATAGAATGATAGTTTTCATTCTGCTCTAGCCTAATCATTCCCCACTAATATTGTTGCTTGCAATAGGAAACGTCTATCATGCTTATAGCGATCTGAAATTGAATCGATTTAGGTATAAGATTCTCCTATAAATGTCACATTTGATTTTCATATTGGATTGCATCCCGGAAAACATAGGAATTCATAAAGAAAATATAACTGATGAATTTATGTCGTTTTGATTTGAATTCCACTAAGCGAAACACATTTTCTGTTTAATTAAAACCGAATAATACCTTATATTTGTACAGATTAAATAAGTTTTAACTACAGCAAACCAGTAAGTATGTGGGCAATTTCTCTTTCAGTCACTGAGCTGAACGCGAATTATTTAAATAAATTCGATACAGAGGCATATTGTATTAAACTAACAGTACTTTATCATATTAAGTAGGGGAGGCAGGGGACGGTTCGCATAGGTTTTCACGTTTTGATTTTTGCAGCTGATTTTGTGAACACTGTCCCAATTTTGAATATAACACCGTAGTCTGTATCTATTATGTTACATTTATGTATTTTTTTACAATCAGAATATTAAAATGTAGGCTACGACTGCAGCAAATCACCAAACAGCGCCAGTCGTGGTTAGTCAATCAGTCCCATCCAAAAGTCACACTTTACCACAGTTTTTAATGTCCCACCGAGCGCGGCGCCTCAGTGGCGTGGGGGCGTGGCAACCCGTCACTGTGTTTTCTGTGGACCAGAGGATGATAGAAGGCAGACGCCTGTCCCCAGAGACATGTTTGGTTTGGCAAAGGGGCGCGGGACACAGCCTGCCCTCTCTTCTCACGATATTTTTATTTTTTCTGGAGGGCTTGCCGTATGTGGTGCAGTGTGTGGGACAGCAAGCGGATGGAGGCGATTGCATCTACTCCTCCAAGGTGTTTTTTTCGTATGATCAATGTCGTCGGCAGTGGGGTGAACGCCGAGGGACACCGCTGAATAAGGTTGTGAGCAGTGTACTGTGGCGTGAAGCTGGACATAGACGGAGGTAGCTGTGTGTATCAGCCGGTCGCGCTGGTCAAACCCTGGCTCGCCGATTTCGCCGCCGCCGACAAGTGTCCATGCCGGGTAATGTGTACCGCCTGCTGATATAGAGACATTCTTCAACATCTCAAAACCCTGGAAACTGCCCTGAGTGACTCATGCCAGAATTAAAGAGTTATTAGCCTGGGTGCCTATCATATGTTCGACATATATTTGTGATGTTTAAATGACAACCACTTTTTTTTCATGAATAAATTCAAATTTCTTTTAATGTGAACCCATTTCTTTTGTGTAATCCCCTTAGAATTCTCATGTGAAGAACCCATTATAAATAATGTTTATTTAAATAAAATCACTTTTGCTACTTCTGCGAGCTAGTACCGTACAAGGTGTTTTTTCTAGTTAAAACTAATACCCCGATCTTAAGGGACATTATAAATTTTAACTAGAACATCAATTTTGTCCAATGATACTATGAATCCTGTATAATTGAGCACCAACATGAGTGACCTCTACCACTTATTCTTGAGCTGACGTTACTTTTGCTAGGCTTCTGGAGAGATATTATCTGGGCGACATATCTCTGCTTCTTGCCCACGGGGTGTCTACGGCTCACTCCTGTTACTGTCATGTAAAAGTGGACATTCATCAAAGCTATAATCTCTGTTAGCGTAACTCTCAGTTGGGATCTCCTCCTCAACTGAAATCATAAAAAAGATTTTGCTCTTTGCACTTAGTTTCTTCGTTTTCCCCACTTTTAGCTACGTGCCATCCACCGCAGAACACGGATGGCCAACCAGACCCAAACGCACTTTTATAAAAAAATATGTCAATTTTAACAATTACGATACTGACAGTAAACATTTTAAAAATGGTTCAATGCTTCAAATGTACTACACAAGTTAAGTCTATCCCATGCAACCTATGGTACAGAAAACAAATAGGTACGTCAGTTTAGAAAAATTGCTTACTGAATGAAATTTACGAGAATCGTCCCTCCTTCTCACACTATTGTTTTGTTGGGAAGTTGTTGAGGCTATGAAGGTCACGTGGTGAACAGGTGGCGCCTCCACAGAAAAAATTAGAAGCTGATGCCCAACCTGCCCCCTGTGTCAAACAGCCCCGGTCTCCTCTAGCACAACATATTTCGAATTAAACAATAATGTATTGCATTATGTGAGTAATGTTTACTAGTCGAAAGCAAAGCTTGTGTTACCTTTGACATCTTGACAGCACTGTAGTTCACGTTCTGTGATGGCAGACAGAAACCGGTGATACTCTGCCATGGAACTTTATCCTGATAGTAGCAAAAAATGGGTTCTTCGTCGTGGATAGTTGTTGTGATTCTGTTAACGGCGGCGTATTCTCGCAGCCTCTGCAGATCACAGTCACAGCAGAGTGGGTTATGTTGCAGCAATAATTCCTTCAAATTCCACAACAGCGAGATGTGCTGTAAAATATGCATCACTATTCTCCATCAAAATATAGGGGGGATATTTAGTAAAACTGATGACATTACCTTATGCCTAGAAGAGATTCAAAATTCCAGAAATTTCAATGTAGATGTTTTGTGCATATCTGAACATCATTTGTCTGACACAGGAATATCTCAGCTATCCATCCCAAATTATAAACTAAGTTCTCATTTCTGTAGATGTAAAGTGGAAAAAGGTGGAGTTGCCATTTTTGTTAAAAATAATATTCAATACAATAGTGTAGCCGTAAGTAAGTATTGTATTGAACAACACTTTGAATGCTGTGTTACTAAACTAGAAAATGGTAAGGAAGAGCTCATATTAATAGCAATTTACAGGGCCCCCTCAGGAAATTTTAGTCTGTTTTTATCACAGTTAGAGTCTTTGTTACTATGTTTCAAAAATAACAAACAAACAGTTTTATGTGGAGATTTTAATGTTGACTTTCTCAATCACAGCAATGAGAGGCTAGATATGGAAGCCTTGATGTTGTCTTTTAACTTAACGGCACTTGTAAATTTTCCTACAAAAATAATAGCAGGACTGCAATTGATAATTTTTTTATGGATATTTCTCAGTACAGTAATTACGACATACTTCCAGTAATAAATGGTATCTCAGATCATGATGCCCAGCTGCTATGTATCAAGTCCAGAAACACTATTAAACAGATAGAGAAAAGCTGGGTTTATAGAAGAAATATTAATGAAAACAATATAAAACATTTCATAGATTCCTTAAATAATGAACAATGGTCAGAAGTGTACAATGCACAGGGTGTTAATGCAAAATTTGATTCCTTTCTCAATATATTTCTAACACTTTTCCAAGGAAGTTTCGAAAAAAGGAAAGTTGTCAATACTCCAAACAGTGAACTGGGTAACGGCTGGATAACAAAGGGTATTAGAATATCTTGTAAAACAAAAAGAGACCTGTACTTAAAAGTAAGAGAATCGGATAGCTATACACTTAAAGCTCATTATAAACTTTATTCTAAAATACTAAGAAATGTAATAAGAAAGGCCAAGAACAGGTATATATCAAAGAAAATAGAGAATTCAGGCAATAAGATGAAAACTATATGGAATATAATAAAAACTGTAACAGGAAAATCTGTAAATCACTCTAAAGACATAAAAATAGAACAAAATGGAGCTGTCCATAGCGAAGTAAGGGAAGTTTGTGAAATATTTAACAAACATTTTACTACAGTTGTAGAGAAATTAGGCATAGAAAAGCACTCCCCAAATAGTGCCCTAAGGCTTCTTCAGACTGCTTACCCAAATAGATTTGTGGACATTCAATTGCCACCAGTAACGGTCTCAGAAATAAATAAACTCATTAAACAATTAAAACCTAAAAATTCTTCCAGCTATGACAATATTTCAAGTAAATTACTAAAAAGATGTTCAGATTGTATCGATCGTGTACTTGCCCACATTTGTAATGAATCGTTAATTCAAGGTGTGTTTCCGAATAGACTAAAATATGCAGTTGTAAAACCGTTGTTTAAAAAAGGAGAATCAACATGTGTAGATAACTATCGTCCCATTTCATTACTTTCAGAATTCTCAAAGATTTTTGAAAAAGTCATGTATTGTAGAGTAATAAAACATGTTACCCAAAATAATATCTTCACTAAATCCCAATTTGGGTTCCAAAAAGGATCATCTATAGAAATGGCTATATATTCATTTTTAAATAACACATTTGAGGAACTTAATAATAAAATGAGCCCTGTAGGAATATTTAATGTAAATGAAGTACTTAGTGAAGTAGCAAATTGGTTTAAGGCAAATTCATTAAAACTAAATTTTGAAAAAACACATTATATTAGGTTTAAAACGAAAAATTATGCACAGCCAGATTTACAAGTAAGCTATAAAAATTACACAATATTAGAAACAAAGAGTATAAAATTCCTTGGTATTAAAATAGATGAGAAACTCTGTTGGCATGAACATATCACTTCACTACTGAAGAAGTTAAGTAGTACCACCTTTGCAATACGAACACTTTCTCTAACAGCAGATCTAGAATTAACGAAACAGGTTTACTCCTCATATTTCATTCAGTAATGTCATATAGCATAATTTTTTGGGGAAACTCTTCACAAAGTAAAAAAGTTTTCATAGTACAGAAAAGAGCTATTAGGATGTTGTGTAGGGTAAAACCAAGAACTTCTTGCAGACAACTTTTTAAAAAACTCAGTGTTCTTACAAAGAGTTCTCAGTATATATATTCTCTAATGTGCTTTGTCATAGATCATTGTAACCTGTTTACTTCTAATTCACAGGTACACAATTTCAATACAAGAAGCAGAAATAACTTGCACAAACCACAAACATCTCTGTCATTAGTACAAAGAGGAGTTAATTATTCTGGTATACATCTGTTTAATAAACTTCCCAAGGGTATAAAACAATTTGCAGAAAATAAAGATATATTTAAAGAAAAACTGAGAGATTATCTTATTGGCAACTCCTTCTACTCCATTCAAGAATTTGAACAAAACAATTAATTGTATTCAATATGACTTTTGCAAAACACAGTTGTAAAAATTTATGTTTATTTTATTGTCTTTATTTTTCTTTGTAACATATAATTGTTTTTACTATGATTATATTGTATGTATGTATATTAACCATGACATGTTTCACATCCCAGAGGTGCTTCCTCAGCAGGGATCCATGAAACAAGAATGATAAATAAATAAATAAAATAAATAATCAGTGCTTAAATTAGTGTTAGCTTGTGCAACATTCCCATTTTATATATATAAAAGGGGTAATTAGATGATTTGGGAAATTTCCACCGGAGTGCTGGCTTCAACGCAATTAGATTAATAATAATAAGTAGATCCCCTAGGATACAATATAGTACATCACTGCTCATGTTTTGTTCTGTAATTCCACTTACAAAGAACTAGGTACAATGAGTTTATCAACTTGCGTTTAATATTGTATTATCGCCGCAATATCCTCGTGACCAACCAGACATTGGTTATGACGCTGAATGTTTGTTGTAGCAATAAGTCTTTCAATGTGCCGGTAGTTTTGAGTTTCTTTCAGAAATCTGAAATGTGCCGTGTTCCTTCTGCACCTTTGTTATTGATTTGTTGTGTTGGTGAGTTCTGTTAACATTAGTACCTCGTACCAACATTATACACTGATTATAGCATCATGTTCATCTTCTAAAAGGAATCATAAGCATCTCCAACATCAAGCAGAAGAAAGTAAGAGACTTCTTTTGTTTGGGATATGTAAAATTATATTGCAGCTTATGTAATTTTAAAGGCAAAATAAAAATTATATAAAGCGGAACTATACAAAACGAAAATCCGAACAAATCGATAATCCGAACTACCCTCTGTCCCAATTATAGTTCGGATTATCGACGTTCTACAGGATATGGAAGTCGAAATTAATTTATTTTATGATCTTCTCCAAGTCGCTATGTTGCATATTTCATGCATTTTTTTCTTTTATATTATCATCTGCGGGTGAGGAGTAGCAAAATTCATCTATTATCTATCGCATGGTGCTTATACATCAACTTCTTAAGCATCGAATTTAAAAACATAGGTAAATAAAAACTGTTGCTGTGTTTGTCTATCTTCACTAAACTCAGGAGAGCCTATTATGCTAAATACTGCTCACTTCTCAGTTTTAGATCGCAATAGAATTTATATATTCTCATGGCAATTTCCCTAATAGTAAAATTTGGTGATGATAATATAAATAATAATAAATAAACTAATCTCAATTATGTCTTCGACAGGACTGGGTAAACGTTAGAGAAATAAAGTAGACCTACTTGTAAAGACCACAACAGTCATTCTGGAAGTTAGAGAAACTGGGTCGTTTTCTGTGTAATATAATAGCGTCCAGACATCATGGAGTGGTTCTAAGTGTCCGAGATGGATAGGAAATTTATGCATTCTGAGAAATTAAAACGCTGGTGCTGTCTCTAAGTAATACCATCGTTGCCTCATACTTCAAACCTCACGAGCTTGATATCCTTATTGCCATGTGTAGACAAATTGTATAAAAACAAACTTCAAGATTAAAGGTGCCACTAAAATAATTTTGTCAAAGCACATGACAATATAAACCATCGTTTAAATTTACAATTTAACTAGTACAACAATTAACACACGTAAGTTGAGAGACACACGATGCTTATGAATGTAAATTCCAATAAGGCTCCCGGACCAGACGGTATTCCTACAAGATTCTACTCTAGGTACGCAAAGGAAATTACGCCTTATTTGATGAAATTACATACCACCTCCTTGGATCAAGGAAAAATACCAGCCGAATGGAAGACCGCCATCGTAATTCCAGTGTTTAAAAATGGTAATGTTAATGATCATCAAAATTATAGGCCGATCTCGTTAACCTCAATATTTTGCAGGATTTTAGAACACATCATCTATTCAAATGTCATGCGGTTTTTGGATGAAGGTGAGCTTTTAAACCAAAATCAACATGGATTCAGAAAAGGCCGATGCTGCGAAACACAACTTGTTCTTTTAATTCACGACTTGAGCCGTATTATAGATGAGCAATCCGAAGGTTGATTTAGTTCTATTAGACTTTAAAAAAGCATTTGACACTGTGCCTCACACTAGGTTACTTAGGAAACTTCGTGGCTACGGCATATCTAGACAAATATGCGACTGGGTTGCAGACTTGCTGTAGGGCAGAACACAGTGTGTAGTTCTCGACGGTGAGTGTTCATCACTTACTGAAGTGAGGTCCGGGGTTCCTCAGGGAAGCGTGATAGGGCCTCTGTTGTTTATCATATACATTAATGATTTGTGCGATATAATAAGGGGGATGAAAAGATTATTTGCCGATGATGCTATTATTTATCGTGAAATCACAACCCAGGAAGACTGCGTTTTTTTTACAAGACGATATTATGAAAATAATTGCGTGGTGTAAAGATTGGCAGTTGGAGTTAAACGCTAAAAAGTGCCAAGTCAAGCATGTAAGTAAAAAGGTGACACCATTTAGCTCTGAATACACTATTAATGGCACTGTCCTTAGAACGGTAGGTTCCGCAAAATACCTAGGGGTAAAAATTCGTAATAATTTGTCATGGAATGCGCATATCGTGAATGTAATAGGGAAAGCAAATCGTATGCTTCGATTTCTAGGTCGTAATTTAAAACAATACACTCCGGACGTTAAATCTATTGCATAGAAGTCACTAGTGCGGCCTCACTTAGAATATTTTTGCTCTGTATGGGGTCCCCATCAGAAGGGATTAATGGAGACATTAGAGATGGTCCAAAGAAGAGCCGCCCGATTCGTGACAGGTATATAGTTGGAGGGATAGCGTAAGTGCGATGTTGAAGGAGTTAGGTTGGGAAGACCTGGAGCACCGAAGGCGTTGCTCTCGACGGAAGCTAATTGAAAAATTCTCGACTGACGTATTTCGGAATGACAGTAAACAAATATTGCTACCAGCAACATTCATATCCCGGAATGACCGCGAAAATAAGATAAGAGAAATCAGGGCCAGAACCGATTCATTTCTGTACTCATTTTTTCCACGAGCGATTAGAGAGTGGAATAGAAAGGATTTACCGGACGACTAAAACATAAAATCCGACAGGAGTAGCTTTCGATAAAGTACTCCGGCCATCCTGATCTGGGATTTCCATGGTTCCCCAGATTGCTCACGTGAATGGTGGGATGGTTCCTCACAATAGCCCATGGGCGCCTCCTGCCATATCCCGTATATCCCTTCCAAACCATTACCATCCTGGATAGGTGCAATGCACCCTCCGCCACACATTTTTAGTTAATCGCGGAGTAATAGTAATAGTAATAGTAATAATAATAGTATTGCTATGTTACTGAATTGCTTTGATGATGAAATCATCCATGCCTTGCTTTTTGTGATAGACACCATATTCATTCACTAAGATCGAGTGACTGCTAAACATCCCGGATTCCATATGTTTCCACGAAAGCACCCAGTCCCGATGTATGCACAGCTTGCTAAAACATGTATTATGTCGGATCCTATGCTTGTTTAAAAACCGAGAAATGAACGTTACTTCTACAGAGTGTGGTTTCCTCTGCCTTCGTCTACCCATTAGAAAGCTCTCTTCTCTATTTCGGACATTAATTGGTCCATTCAGAGTACAGTGGAAACTCCTGGAGCTTTCATTCTCTGTTAATGTTATACTGTATTCTGTCATGTTCGAAACCTACATGGCTTGGTCTATTCTCTATGCTAAGGTCTCTGAGGATAAATTTCCCAACGAGCTTGGTGGTTGTGCGGGAACGCTTGGGCCTAGCATTTGGTAGGACAAATCTCCGTCTGACTATCCAGATATCAGTTTTTCACACCATGTGTCATTCCAAGTGAATGGAGATATGGTTCCTTCAAAAGGTAATTGCTGAATTACTTCCCATTCCTTGTATCTTATCCTCTCCCGCTTCTAAAAAATCTCGCCGAAACGTTAGTCCTTGGACCACACGAATGTTAGCGGGAGAATTGGGAGTAGTATGTTGTATCGAAGTGAGGAATACAACAATCCCAATATTTATTACTCGATTTAATACAATGGAGATGGAATAGGGTAAGTTACCAAGAGTGAGCTCAACAATTTGACTCAAACAGAGAAAACATTCAGACTGAAATTGCTGAAAGAACATGAGCAGATGCTTAGAGAAATTGTCACGAGGCATAAACTCAATAGCAAATAATAAACTGGAAATTGTAACATCATGAGAATCTGTTAAGTTTGTACAGACCGACGAACAGGAAACAATTACTACCAAACAGTGCACTGTACAGCATGTCGGTACAAAGATGTTACAACAGTCAAAGATATAGCACACACACACATATCGAAATAATTCAATATATTTTGACCAACTCAACACCCCCACTTCAAAACATTTGAATGATTTCCTTAAATAATATTGAAACCTAGACATTTCAGAAAGTCATAATGTTTCTTTTTTCCCAATCCTTTAGTCATGATATCTGCAGACATATCAGAAGTTTGTAAATAGAGAGGTTTCACAATTTTTAGCTATTCCTAAATCCTTTACTTCAAACTCTGAACTCAACCTATTTTTTAAAAATTCAGTCTCACTTGAGTCATTGGAAAAAATTAAAAAATCATCAACATACAACGCTACCATAGTAACTAAATGTTCATCTTTATGTTTTGTGAACAACCAAGGTTCCAAATCAGATTTTTTGTAACCTATACAGCTTAAAACATCATTTACCCTTTGATTCCACACTCTGGATGATTGCTTTAAACCATAAATAGCCTTTTTCAACTTTAAAACTTTTCTTTTATCACTTCAGTTTGTTTCAGGAAAATATCCTCTTTAAGAATACCATTTAAAAAAGCAGTCTTAACATTACGATGGGTAATGTTCAAATCTAGTTCAACAGACAAAGCCATTAAAAGTCTAAGTGTTGAATGCCTTACCACAGGAGAAAAAGTTTCATCATAATCAACTCCAGGTTTCTGAGTGAATCCGCTTGCTACTAATCTGGCACGATGTTGCACTTTACCTTCACTGTTGACTTTTCTTGAACACCCACTTACACTGCACAACACTTGCACCTTCAGGAAGATTTACCACTTCCCAAGCATCGTTGTCTTCAAAAGCTTGTATCTCTTCTTCCATGGCTTGTTTCCACTGTTCTGCATCAGGTCTATCAAGGGCCTCCTGCACGGTTGTCGGGTCCTCGAGTTGATCCAAAGTTCCAGCCAAAACACAAGTATCATAATCATTAAATCTTCTATTTGGTTTGGGCTGCCTTTGTGATCTTCTAATTTTCTTTACTTCATCTTCTTGCGTACCACATTTTTCATCATCATCAGTTTCTTTCTCTGATGTAACTACTTCTTTTGAGACATCATGTAAGTCCTCTCTTAATGCAGTATAAGACTTCTTCTTTTCTTCATCATCCTCCACTGAAGTGATGATTTCTTCATGATTCTTTATTTCAGTTTCTACATCATTAATATTTTCCATTATTGTCACATCTCGGCTTATCACTACATCATTCGTTTCAGGATCATAAAGTCTATAGACTTTTGCAGTGTTGCTGTAGCCCACTAAGATCATTTCTTTTGCCTTTATATCCCATTTCTTTCTCTCTTAACTTTGGGAATATGTAGCATGACCTTATTTAGTTTGTACACACCATCAGTAAGATCTGCAGTTGCAACTAGTTTATTATGCCTGTTATAAATATTGCATTGATCATTATTAAATTTAACAGAATTTCCATGTTCAATCAACTTACTCACAGAGAGCAAATTTGTAGTTAGTTCTCGAGTACACACAACATTTTTCACAGTAATATCAAAAGCGTCCTTTCCAACTACAGTTGTTAAATTAACTTCTCCAGAGCACAACACTGGAATTTCTGTCTGATTCGCAGCCATTAGTTTATGCACTTTAACATCATTTACTTTGTTTCTTATCCAGTCTTCATTTGCTGTGAGATGCACACTAGCCCCTGAATCAACATACCAATCACTTTTGTTAAAAGAGCTACTCATAAACACTGCATTGAAAACGTTTGAAGATTTTCTTTGTCTTGTATCATTGTCACTGTTAGGACACTCTCTTTTAAAATGTCCTGATTTCTTGCAATTATAGCAGACAACGTCCTTCTAATTTTGATTTCCCATTACATTTCGGTGAGAAAACTTCGGCTTACCTTGCCAACTTTTGACCTTAAAAGCACTACTGGCACTAGTAACATCTTCTTCCATATCTAGAAGCTTACTTTTTATTGCGTCCGTTGTGATTTGAATTCCTGAATGCTCAATTGTCATTATCATAGGAGAATATTTTTCCGGCAATCCTGCTAACAATAACGAACCTATCCACTCATCACTAATACCAAAACCAGTTTCACGTAATTTCTGACCATTATCTACTACCTGGTTCACATAGCTTGTCATCGAATCACAATTTTCTAGACGTATTGATATCAGTGTTCTCAATAAATTAATTCTTCTTGCAAAACCAGAATCGTCGAACATTGACTTCAGCTTCTGCCACAAGTCCACTGTTGTTTTTGCTTCTTTTACATGCACTTTCAAAGATGGATGAATCGTTAGAATTATCTTCGCTTTGGCCTTAGAATCTTCCGCTGTAACTACTTCTGAAATACATTTCGCTAATCCTTCTAGAATAAGCACATTTTCTATAGCGAACTCCCAATCTCCGTAGCTCTCGCGACCTTTCAGCTTCGGCACATTTACTTGATAATTCGTCGCCATATTTATCATTTCTTCTCTGTGAACAACAACACACAAAGGACTTTAACGACACATAGGTTTTATTCAGCGATTTCTGCACTGGGTACCTGGGCCCATAACCTGTTAAGTTTTTATTGCTAATTCGAACAGACTGACGAACAGGAAACAATTACTACCAAACAGTACACTGTACAGCATGTTGGTACAAAGATTTTACAACAGTCAAAGATAAGCACACACACACACATATCGAAATCATTCAATATATTTTGACCAACTCAACAGAATCATTCAGCCGCCTACCAACCATGTTCCACCAATCTCTAGATGGACCTAAAACTTGGAATTGGTGTTCAGTTGATGGCTGATACCTTAAAATTGAGCCTCCACAGACTAGGTCTCCACAGGATCAGCCTCCATAGGCTGAGCCCCGACAGGGTAAGCTCCGATAGGCTAAGCCTTCATAGGCCGAGCCTCAAGGGCACTGAGCCTTTCATGCAACTCTCTGATCGGTTCGCTCATGTCCCTGATAATCTCATCTCAAACGCAAAGCGGACAAAACCGTTGCAGAGTCCAATTTATTTCCTATGTTTCCTCTCCACTACATTCCTAGTGGAACTACTTCTGACACCAACTACAACCCAAACCATTCGCCACCTACCTGTTACAGGCGCCACACTTTCCAGTCATGATTTTTCCCTAATACTTCTAGTAATTTCTAAACAAACTTTAAATTCAATTGATAAAGTGCTCTAATAAAATTTTTAGTATGTGTTTAACTTTTTTTAAACATAAACTTAACTTAGTCCACAACCCGAAGGTTGGTTGGATCCTCCAGAAGGAGGCGTACAAAGCCATTGTGTCAGAGGTAGGACAGCCAGTTCCTTTCCTCTGGGACCTACAGTTTAACGTGGAATCCGAACCACGGAGCGTCCTGGCATAGGAACATAAAGTTGGATTAAAGCTTTACTCCGGAATCAAGTTACTGTAATTAATAAGTAGATTAAGTTTATTTTTTGTGGTAGAAAGGACCTGCACAATCTGCCCCCATAGTAATTCATAGCCTAACCCGATAATCCTATTGTGTATGGGGAACCACGGAAGCGTTCTGGCGTACTTCACATTATATAGCAATTGTTTCAGAGGTGAACATAGCGTTAAGAGCCTATGAAGAACCCCGCAGAGACAGGGATTCGAACCTGGGGCATTCCAATCTCCAATCAGACACTTAAACCACTGAGCCACTAACCCCTTTCAATAAGTAGATAAAAGTACTTTATTCATGACATTTTACTAACAGGTTCCTATTTTAATATTTTTAGAAATAATTAAATAAGAAGGTATTATATTTAAAACTGAACTAGTCAATAAATATAATTTATGAAATACGCAAGTTAAATCTACAATATAATTTTTTAGGACGGTTCTATTGAGCAGCATAAATCATTTATTTACTATTACTTATTTATTTGCTAACAGTTATCATATATATTATTTCTATAAGGTATTTTTTTGTCACAAGCCTGTATCTTCCTTCATACTTAACCAAAATCAATGAATAAGGCGTCATTTTAAAGCCCATGGTCTCCACTTTGGTTACATCATATTTTAATAAATAAAGTTTTCGGAATTAGACCCTTTAAGGGCAAAAATGTCAATATTTCTAAAATGCTGTTTTCTGTGTTACGAGTCATTTATCTCCCTTGATACCTATCTGAAATCGTTTAATGAAGTATCATTTTAAAGATTAAGATCTCCGCTTTAGTGAAGTCATATACTAAGATGGAAATTTTATGTAATTCGACCCTTAATGGACAAAAGTATCAATATTTTTGAAATGCGTTTTTGTGTCACGAGCGATTTATCTCCCTTAACATCTAACAGATATAGATAAATTAGGTATCATATTAAAGATTGAAGTCTCCGCCGTGGTAACATTATATTTCAAGAAAGGAATTTTTCGTAATTCGACCCTTAAAGGGCAAAAATGTCAATTTTTCTAAAATGCGTTTTTTGTACCTCGATCCATTTATCTCCCTGGATATCTAACCAAAACCGATAAATGAAGTAGGATTATAAGGAGTAATGTTTCAGCTTTGTGACATCATATTTTAAGAAAGAATGTTTTTTGAATTCATCCCATAAAGTGAAAAAGTATAAATTTTTCTATAACGCATGTTTGTGTCACGAGCGATTTATCTCCCTTAATATCTAACAGATATAGATAAATGAGGTATCATATAAAAGAATAAGGTCACCGCCGTGGTAACATTATATTTTAAGGAAGGAATTTTTCGTAATTCGACACTTAAAGGGCAAAAATGTCAATTTTTCTAAAATAGGTTTTTTTGTGTCTCGCGCCCCTTATCTCCCTGGATATCTATCCAAAATCGATAAATGAAGTAGGATTATAAGGAGTAATGTTTCAGCTTTGTGACATCATATTTTAAGAAAGAATGTTTTTTGAATTCATCCCATAAAGGGAAAAAGTATAAATTTTTCTATAACGCATTTTTGTGTCACGAGCGATTTATCTCCCTTAATATCTAACAGATATAAATAAATGAGGTATCATTTTATAGAATAAGGTATCCACCGTGGTAACATTATATTTTAAGAAAGGAATGTTTCATAATTCGACCCTTGAAGGGCAAAAATGTCAATTTTTCTAAAATGCGTTTTTTGTACCTCGAGCCATTTATCTCCCTGGATATCTAACCAAAATCGATAAATGAGGTAGTATTATAAGGAGTAATGTTTCAGCTTTGTGACATCATATTTTAAGAAAGAATGTTTTTAGAATTCATCCCATAAAGGGAAAAAGTATAAATCTTTCTATAACGCATGTTTGTGTCACGAGCGATTTATCTCCCTTAATATCTAACAGATATAGATAAATGAGGTATCATATAAAAGAATAAGGGCACCGCCGTGGTAACATTATATTTTAAGATAGGAATTTTTTGTAATTTGAACCTTAAAGGGTAAAAATGTCAATTTTTCTAAAATGCGTTTTTTTGTATCTAGAGCCATTTATCTCCCTCAACAATTAAACAATATTGATAAACGAGGTATCATTTTAAAGATTGAGGTTTCCGTAATGTCTTCTGTTCCGTTACCACATTTTAAGAAAGAAATTTTTCAAAATTCTGACCTTAGAGGGCAAAAGTATTAGTATTTTTACAACGCATTTTTCTGTCACCAGGTATTTATATTCCTCGCACAGCAACAAATATTTCAGAGATATTGATGCGTTGTGTGCATTTTTTTCAGGTATAATTTATTCTGCTAAGGTCAGTGACAGTTTGTCATAAATACAGAGTGTTTTAAATTTTCCTAACTGTTTCGTAATATGTTGCGAGTATTTTGATGTGTACCTATTACACACACACACACACACACAAAACAAAAATTGCTACAAAAGTACGGTTCTACTTTTCATTATATTACAAGCATTCAACCTCACTATTCATCGCATTTTACTCGCGAAATTTTCGCACGGGTTGTCTAGTTTATTATATTACTAGCAGATTATTGTTATTTTTATGCTTTAATACTAATTAAAATAACAAACTGTTATATTTCATACAGAACATGTTTTAGTAACAATCTATAACAGTCTGCATCTAAAATAGGCCTACTTATTTAGATTGTTATAAAAGAATTTAAGGTTTTAAAACAGACAAAAAAAGTTTAATTACAATTTTCTTTATTTAATATGTTAAATTTTCAGCTAATTCTATACCAATAAATCTAGCGAAAAAGAAATTAATATTAATAACTATAGGCGGTAATTGTATTACTATAGGCGATTTTCGAAGCTCTATTCCTAATTTAATATATCAGGATTTCCCCATCTAACAACAATCCTGACAATTTGCTTCATAATTCAAAGATTTAAACTAATTTTGACTGTAAAACGTAGCTGATGATTTAGTTACTTTCAGTTTAGTTCACAGAAGTTTATACACGCATCAGCGAATACTTCACCAAATAATAACCAAAAATATTTTTAGGAATCTGTAATTAAATATATTGTCCAAACACTCACCTGTGGACCTAACGTATTTAACCTATTATAAGACAGATCGAGCAACTGCAGGGATGGCAGCTTGCTGAATGTGTCTGGCTCGATGTGATCCAATCCGCAACTGGTTATATTCAACCTTTTTTAGGCTCAATGATTTCAACATAGGTCCAGGGGCTAGCTGCAGTGTGTTGAAGCTTAAGTTTAGTTCCTCCAATTCTGGTAGCCATCTAGCAACAAGATTCTGAGTGATAGGCATCTGATATGAAATCATTACACTAACACATTTTAAATAAATACTTTACTGGTTTTAACAGATTCAGTTTTCATTTACATGTAAAAATTGAAAGGATAATTAGCATTTTCACGAAACTTCAATACATATATTATGGCGGTCATATGTTCATTTCAATATTATGCTGAAAATATAAATTTTGTTCTTAACCGTTCACGTGTGTCACCTATGTAGAATTTGCCTGTCAAATGTGTCCTGCCCAGTTAAGCATGTTATCAAAAGTAATGCCAAAATATTTACATTTTCAAGTCTTCAACAAGCAATTCTTTCCCTACTTAATAATCATTATCAGCATTTAGTTTTTTATCTGTGTATCTAATAAACTGACTCTTCTTTGCATTTATCGTCATCCCATGTTTACCAACCCAACTAGATATCCTGTCCAGATCACCAGCTGTGTAAAGTCCTCTACCATTTTGATCCTTTTATATAGCATTGTGTCAACTGTAAACAAACTAATTTCAATCAACACAATTATTCATTAGAATAATGAATAGCAGTGGTCTCAATTCGCTACCCCATGGCACTCCCATATTTACTTCCACTTTTTTTGATACTGCATTTCCTACCCTAACTTTTTGTTTTCTACATTTTAAAAATTCTTCTACCCAACAAATCACTTTCTCATTGACTCCAATAGTTTTTACCTTATTTAATACCATTTCATGGCTCACTATGCCAAAAGTCTTTGAAAGATCTAGTACTACACTATCAATTTGGCCTCCCTTGTCAATTTCATTTGAAGTATCTTGAATATATCCCACCAACTGAGATTCACGTGAATATCCTTGCCTAAAGCTATGTTGCCTACTTAAAAACCACTTACGCTCCTCACATATATTTCTGGTGTGGTTGCTTATCAATCTCCCAATTAATTTACCTACCAATGATGTCAAACTGATTGGCCTACAATTTTCGATTCTATTTCTCACCCCTCCTTTATGTACAGGCACTACTATCGTACTTTTCCAGTCCTCTTGTAAGCAGCAAGTATCTAGACTAATTTTAAATAATATTTCAAAATTAGGTACAATGTCACATCCTGCTATCTTTAAGATATCTGTAGTAATATTATTTACACCAGCCTATTTATGTTTTTTTCAGCTTTCTTAGTTCCTTCATGATATCCTCAAGAAGAATTTCAAATTTTTTGGTCTGTTCATATCTAATTGTATTGCTAAGCTCACTCTCCGAGTTAAATCCTCCTGTTTCTGCTCTCACTAAACCGGTTACTTAAAATCTCTGCCATTTTAAAATCCTCAGTAACTTCTTCTCCATCCTTATCTATAAGCGTCTCAACGCCCTCTTTTCCCCTCAGTTTTCTAAGATAGCCATAATAATTTCTAGATGCATCAGTCAACTGTCGCTACTATTCCCTAGTATCCTGCTGTCTCGTAATTCTGTTATGATTTCTGTTTACCAAACTCTTTAAGTTCCTCACCTGCCTATTATAGTACACAAGTTCTCTACTTCTCTTTATTTTCTGTTTTGCAATAAATTTTTATTTCCCCTTTATAATTATCTTCCTAATTTATATCCACTGTACTTGTGCCTTTCTTCCATTTGCTGAAACGTTCTCTGAAATATCTTTCCAGGTTTTTGTTATGATACTAAAGACTGGACACTTTTTGCAATATTCTATATTTGATATTTGGAATGGTGCAGGTCATAGATTGAAGGGATTATCTTCAGTTAATGAAAGATTTATTTTATCTGGAGTGCACATTACCTTATACGATGTCTGTTCTGAGAATTTTATTGTTGTTGCTAAAGAAGGTTCAAAGAAAGATAAAAAAACCAGACCATCGACAAATCTTAAAACAATCATTGATAAATTTTCACAATCTTATGGTAGCAATGGTACTGTTGGTGCTAATACAGTTTGTTGTTCAGAAATGCTTCATACTGCTTGTCAAAAATCAGATTATTACAATATAACACCAGATTCACTGCAAAAAGTATTGTCCACTAGAAAGATTGCATCTTTGTTCATGGCGAGGTATAGTTATTCCAAACACTACTGTTGGATCTAATGAGATGTTGCTTCAAGTCACACACAGATATGGAAAAAAATATAAATTTACTATATTAACCAAATGTAATAAATATGTAAAATCATTTACTATTGATACACAAGCTATGCAAGTAATTGTTAATCTACTGGAACCTCATGAAAATTTTAACAATAGGAGGTTTTTTTATATTACAAACTCTACTGTTGTATCTAATGAGATGTTGCCTCAAGTAACACACAGATATATTCTAACAAAGATCAAAATGATATATTGAAATTAAAAAACATATATATCTATTACACTGCCACATTTGTATACAAGTTTGCAACTAGAGCTCCTAATAAATCTTTGTAATACATTCTAAGTTTTTATTTCCAGATTCACCTTCTATTCACGCTGCTGTGAACAACCAAAGAAGAGGGACATTATAGTTTAATTAATGTATGAAATTCGAAATCTGTTACTGCCCTTCAGTTTTGGCTGCTGGTTCACTGAATCCTCTAATATCCATCAGAACTGCTTCATGATAACTTATTCCTTCGGTTACTTGACGTTCCACAAGGTTATCATCAGGCTTTATTAGGAACTAGCTCGTATGTTCGTAAAGTCAGTTGTACCAACAGCAATATTCCAGCACTAGTTCGCGAAGGGTCCGAGGTTATTGAAAGCCGCGATAAAGCTAATGTACTAAATACTGTATTCAAAAATTCATTTACTGACGAAAATAAGGATAGCATTCCCGTTTTCCCCACGTCGTGTCGAGTTGGAGATGGAATCATTACGAATAGATACTGCAGGTATCGTTAAGCAATTAGAGCTCCTAAAGTGGGGAAAAGCACCTGGCCCGGATGGTATTCCAGTAAGAGTATTTTCAGAGTATGCAGCGGAAATCGGGCCATTTCTGTCTGATATATTCAGTAAATCCCTAGAAGAGCGAAAAGTACCTTCAGACTGGAAAATAGCGCAAGTAACTCCGATTTTCAAGAAAGGTGATCGCAGCGATCCTGGAAACTATCGTCCCATATCTATAACATCTGTTTGTAGTAGAGTTATGGAACATATTATATGCTCGAACATTATGAATTTCCTAGATGAAAATAATTTGCTTACAACAAATCAACACGGATTTCGGAAGAAAAGATCATGTGAAACACAGCTGGCCCTATTTACACACGATGTAATGAAAGTTATTGATGCAGGTTCACAAGTAGATGCAATTTTTTTAGATTTTCAGAAAGCCTTTGACTCTGTGCCACACAACCGCCTTTCAGCGAAACTACGAGCGTACGGTATATCGGATCAGCTTTGCGAATGGATAAAGGATTTTCTAACTGGTCGATCGCAGTATGTCGTTGTTGAAGGAGAAAGTTCTTCTAATCTAGATGTCACATCGGGTGTACCTCAAGGAAGTGTAATAGGACCACTTCTTTTTTTAATTTTTATAAACGATCTCGGAGACAAAGTGAAAAGCCTTTTTAGATTGTTTGCTGATGATGCGGTTATTTACAGGGAAGTAAGGAATTTGGCCGATTGTTTAGCAATTCAGCGTAATCTGGATGTTATTTTGGCATGGTGCGCTGAGTGGCAACTCACACTAAATTGTAAAAAGTGTAAGACAATGAGCATAACTAACAAAAAGAATCCAATTGTTCAGAAATACGAGGTAAACAGTTCAGTTATTGATGTGGTCGATTCTATGAAATATTTGGGAGTAACAGTACAAAGGAACATTAAATGGGACTTACATATTAATACGTTGGTAGGTAGAGCTAATTCTAGGCTGCGGTTCCTAGGTCGAATTTTGAAAAATTGTAATGAACAAACAAAGGAGATAGCGTACAAATCTCTTGTGCGTCCACATTTGGACTATTGTTGTGCCATTTGGGATCCGTTTCGTAAGGGGCTGATTGAGAGTACAGAGAAAGTACAGAGAAGAGCCGCTCGATTCGTGACCGCTTGCTACAGTCCTTATGAAAGCGTTACGGAAGTGATTAGTAAACTAGGCTGGGAGCCTCTGGTAGATAGACGACGCACGTTTCGTATAAACTTACTGGTAAACATGCGTACTCCCACTTTCACTTACGAGTGTAGTGAAATACTTCGTCCACCAACCTATTTGGGTCGGCATGACAGGAAAGATAAAATTAGAGAAATAAGGTGCCGCACTGATTCTTATATGAATTCCTTTTTTCCTCGTACCATTAGGGATTGGAATGCACAACAAAGAGATTAGGTTTGGTGCTGAGCACCCTCTGCCACCCACAGTTTTGTGATTTGCAGAGTATATATGTAGATGTAGATGTAGATATACCCGCGACTACGTACGCGTGGATTGAGAATTTTTTACCAGAATCGAATACAGAAAGTTGTTGGTAACGAAAGAATGGACCCAAAAAACACCGAGTCGGCATAATATGACAGGAAAGCTATCACTATATCATTCTACCGTCGAACCAGTCTCTTGAAGAGAATCATTGTCCAACATATTTCTGTCATCATTCGATAAGGTCTCAAAATTTCGTGCCTACAACTATTAAACATACCGGAGAAAATGTCCTGATCCCTTCATACAGATTTTCTTGTCAAATTCCATCAACATCGATATAGCCATTTGGTCGTCAAAATGTAACAAAAAGACAGAGACTTACTTCCGTATTTATAGTATTATTACTGCGATTCACACACACACACACACACACACACACACACACACACACACACACACACTGACTGCGAACAACCCCTGAGGAATCATTATAACGTAAAAAAGTGTACACCTACAGCATTGCCCCAGGCGTGACTCTTATGATTAAATTTTTTTAAAAAAATCTTAGCTTCCACGGAGATTTGAACCAGAGACCACGACCCAAACATTTGTAAGCAAGCGCTTTAACCACTGAGCTGTCTGACCGATACATATTTTGGATTTTCGTTGTGTTGAAAGTGTGTTAAGGAATAAATAGTTGGCGATTAGTTTGCAGACCAACGGAGAATGTCTGCCCATAAAACGTTTATTATTAAGAGGAAGTTGGACAAGATGTTGAAGCAGAACAGGCCCATTCCTCAGTAGGTTCGCTTGCGTACAGATAATACAATCAGGTACAATGCAAAGAGTCGCCATTGGAGGAGGACAAAGTTGAAGTTGTAATTTAATTGCTTTCCTTGAAATGTGATTGAAAAGATTTTCTGTAATTAAAAAGCCTATATTTCAAGGATAAAAATAAAAATAAAAATAAAAAAATACAGCGAAAAGTAGTATAGAGACGTCCATATCCAACGCGACTGTCCATCGCCATTCAGTAGTATTTCGAAATTATGAGACAACATGTATTATTTATACAGATAATTTTTCAACCAAATGTAGACAGTTTTTTCTCCTTGTTTCAAAGGATAAGTGTGCAAAGTTTCATAGAGATAGGATGAAAACTGTGGATTTTAATGAAGAACAAACAACAAACAAACAAACATACATACATTCATCTTTATATATATAGATATATCCAAAACATTTTGTCCCCTAGTGTTCTGCTCTACAACATGTGTAAATCCTCTTTCCCTTAATTAGGTATTTGCAAATCTCTGTTTCCTTGTGTTATTAATCATATTTCTTATCCAGTTTACTCTTGATAAATCTAAACCCCCACCAATATTAACCATTCTATTCTCACTTCTGAAACCTGAGTATGAATTTAATTTCTCATCTTAATCTATTATTATTCCACTGCGGTATGCAGCCAAAACCCTGATTTTTTCATTTTCATTACCCCATAAATTTACCCCAAGTAACTTATGGTCATGGTCTACGAACACCAGTGAACTGTGGTAGTTTTTGTTAACTAGTATGAAAACTCCTCTACCAATTACTCCTCTACCTATCCCTGCTGTACACTCCGTAAACATCGGGAAAAACCTCACTGTCTAGTACTACTTCTTTTAACCATATCTCTACCCCAGTTATTACTTGTGGTTCGTGTATCTCTATTAAGTTTGCAAATTCGATTTGTATTTAATAATTCTACAGTTCACTAGTAACACCCTTATACGGGCTTTATATTTTCAGCATTCTACCCCAGTCGATTTCATTTATTTCTTTAACATCTGTGATTTTTCCCATAGTGGATCTTAAAAAGGCACAGCCTTGCCCCTATCATCACCGGAAATTGGAAAGTACTCCCTTGCCCCTACTATTTAGTTGTAGGCCATGCCTAGTGACACCCCACCTACCAATGATGTTCACAGGCACAACCTCCAAGACGGAACTAATGCCTTTCCCAGGTGGCACTTCCGAGTACACATTTACCAGTCTCACAGCCTAGTTCAATTGTGGCCGATCATGGCGTCTTAGGACCTCCATAAATTCTGCACTGGTATGCTGTGTCTCCTTCACCACCTTCCTCATGTCACTCACTATACTATAACTCGCGTTTCTATCAATACTATTCCCTGCACCTCCCACTATCACTGCTCTATCGTCCATAGTGAAACTCCTACAAAGTGAACCTACATCCTCTATTACCTAACCTAATGTTGCATTAGGTTTGAAAAAAACTTGTGACCTGGTAAACTGTACCCCCCTGATCCTGTAGAAGAGGGCCTACTCCTCTCCCATGGCTACAAACAAAGCAGCAGAACCCTCTTTTTTCCTATTCTTGCCCTGCACGCTATTATTTCTAAAGGCCTGCTGTATCTTACCTACTGCTTCATTTACATGAGGCTCTTTTCTGCCTGACTCTGGCAACAGGTCAAACCTATTTTACTCCACAATTTCTGAAATATCTGGCTTCTTCATCTTACTAACTATATTTCTCCTACAACCTGTTACTAGCTCCACCCATCCTTCTTACCTTTCTCAAAAAAAATATCTCTACCTTTTCCTCTATAGCATGAGGCTTAACAAGCTCAGCCCCACAGGCTGTTACTCCGCAGGGTGAGCCTCCACAGGTTCTTGCCAAAATTTACCATGGAGGAAGGAAAATACCGGGAGTGACGCAAGGAACCTACACCACGCACTGGAGTGAAGTTGGGTAGAGAGAAATAGGGTGGGGAAGTCACCATATTGGTAACCTCTAGAAACACGAGGAATATGCACCAACATCTGAAGGGAATCATACGACGACAGGTGCACGGAAATTTGATGATGGATTATTATTTAAGTCGACGAGACAAATCAAAAATTAAGAATATATATATATATATTTATATATTCTTCTTACTTCTCGAGATCTACTGTCTCAAAAGTGAGATGTTTTGGGATGAAATTCACAAAAAATTTTTTCCCAAAGTCAAATATGATAGATTCTTATGCAACACGACGAGAAAAACCGAAAGTAAAGAATAAAATTTCTTGATATGTTGCTTACTTCTCGAGATATACTGTATCAAAAGTGAGATGTTTTGGGTTGAAATTAACAAGAAAAATTTTCCCAAAGACAAACATGCTGATAGATTCTTATGTAAGCCGACGAGAAAAATCGAAGGTAAGGAATAAAAAGTTTCAAAGTTCTTGAGAAATGCTGTCTTAAATGGGAGTAGTTTTATATCGTGATACACGATACACGTTGTGTTACTAACATGGTGCTCATGAAATTACTACCTAATAAAACATAAATTGTTTGTCCCTTCTGGTACAGGCTGCATTTCAACCTACCCACATTTCCATTAATTTTTCCGCTACAAATCAAGCTATGTAGACACACCTAAACACATGAAATGCATCGCGAACTATATTTCAGGTCACAACAACGTTTGATTCATCTCGTTTCGAATTTCACATAATACCAATTATCACAATTAATTTCATTGAACACTTTCAGTGTAAACTGAAACTGGACTGAAGCATGCAGAATACCATATTCATTGTGTCGCGAAGTAATCTTTACCCGCTTAAATTAGACTTTCATCACTTAGAATAAGGTTTGCCTTTTATGTGCAAAGTAATAATGCTTGCTGACTGTCTATACTACACCAAACAAGTATTTGAAAACGACCTCATCCAATTGAGAGCAATGAATAAATTTATAGCGATAGGTCCTATTCTCGCAGTTATCTGTTAAACACTTCAAGAACAATAATTACAATGTGGCTTAAATTGTGAAACGTTTATCCATTTTGTTACCCATCTGAACTGTTTGTGCAACTGTATGCAACAGAAGTAGGCATCATAAAAAAACTTTGAAATATTAGAAAATTAAATATTCACACCAGCAAACACAGTGCAAACAGCCCAATGTTTTGGGGTTTCTATTATGGCCACCGCGAATGCCCATTAAGAGATGAGTGATTATATGAGACTTCACAGATTTAGCCTCCACACTTTTCATTCCTCCATGAAATTTACCCGTCACTGGAAGTAATTTGATGGAAAGAATTTATGTTGGACGAGTGACATATCTTTGTGGCTCTCAGAGTAGGAATTTAGCTTAGCTATGCTCTTTTACTACTACTCGGATGGACAGTTTAATTTAGATTGTGGATGTAAGAACACTGAAGACGTTCATGCAGATTACGCACTGATTATACTAGAATATGATTATAGTGCTAAATTAGCCCTGTCAAATGGTACCATTTTCGGAAAAAAAATTTATCTTTAATTTTTATGCTGTTTTTCTTTCATGGATGACGTAATAATTTGTGAAGTAAAACAGATTACCTAAGAAAAATAACAAATGAATCAAAAGTGTCTTATCAAAACGTAACTGGCTATCCTATGCTTTTGTCGTATTCATACAGTTACTGACCAGCTGCAGTAAACTTAGTCATAGTATAATGTTTCGATATTCTAGGACCACCTAACGTTTATTTTTTTAGCAGAAAGCCCTAATAAACTACACTATCATGCGAACGGTTCCTCGAAACCTGTTGTTTTGATAGTTTTTTCCTAGATTTAAGGCAACAACACTAGAAAGCCTGAAAATTAATGGCGATAAGGGAATCAATGCAAGAATGGAAATTGGGAGGCCAGTAATTAAACAAAAGAACTGCAGAAATGAGGCTATGTACGAGCAACGAATAACAATAAAGTTTACAAATAATATTTAATCAAATGAATAATTTGATTAATTAGATAGAGATTAATGAAATCAGTCGCTGCAGTCTGAAATTATATCTCTTCTCGATATAAATACATGAAAATGTTTTATGTAGTTGCTGTTGAATTATACACAGCGTTTTCGCTGAAGGCGTCTTTAAAAATGTCATCTACAAAGAAATAGTCTTTCAATCATTTTGTGTCACCGCCTTATGGATCCAAAATCTGCAGATTATGAGCGATGCGATGAGTATTCTCGCTATCGGGAGGACGCCGGTTCGAATCCCCACCCGGGCGTCCAGATTTGGGTTTTCCATGGTTTCCATGGTTTCCAGAATATTGATATCTGTAACTCAATGTAATATTGAGGTTGTAAGTGAAATCCAGTTCTGATAAAATTTTGTATGTGAACAGCATTTTCTATCCTGCAATGAAACTTTAAAAAAGATAAACCCAAGATATGATCTTAAAAATAGACAAAAACATCATACGATAATCACGTCAGGTTTATGCAATCACCGAGGTAAATTAAATTTTATTACATGTTTGTTATCATGGTAGGTATTCTGACCTTATGAAGGAGACTGATGTAAACCAACAAAAATGTTAATGTTAAAAAAACATTACTCAAAGCCATAATAATCCAAAATTGTTATTAAATTATAAATAGATATATCACATAAGATTTTCTGTTTGCAAGCAATGCAATAAAGTTACACTTTTTTGTTGTTGAGGTTAAACTTACTGCGGACAGCTAAGACAATTACAGTGCAACCTTAATATAACGAACCTCAATATAACGAATTCCTCGATTTAACAAATTCTTCGTAATCCCCTTGAATTGTCCATAAGAGTCAAT
The DNA here is from genome assembly GCA_031002005.1 of Vandiemenella viatica. NCBI lineage: Eukaryota > Metazoa > Arthropoda > Insecta > Orthoptera > Morabidae > Vandiemenella > Vandiemenella viatica. Next base: position 262,769,715 of record CM061920.1, read on the forward strand.
ATAAAATATACCTTTACATTGCGAACATTTTTTGCGAACAACCTCTTTATAACGAATTTTCAACTATCAAGAAAAAGTATACATACCTCTAATTAACGAATTTTGTCAACCCAAAACCTTTATATAAAGTTCCCACCAATCGCGACATGTTTCGACACGCTTTTGTTCGATTGTTGTTTGATTGAAAGTAATGTAAACACCTCTGCTCGTCAGTATTGTTAAAGATTTAAGTTAAAATGGCTCAGAACGTAAAAGGTGTTCCTTATCGGTTGCAGAAAAGCGAAACATCATTAATTATGTTGACAAAAATCCTATGACGAAAAAAATTAGACATAGCTAATAAGTTCGGGATTCCCGCAAGTACATTGGCTACAATTTTAAAATTTAAAGATAAGTTTTCAGAAGAAAGTGGATTGCCTGTAAACAGTAAAAGATTAAAATCATGCGAGTTCAAAGACGTAGAGGAATGTGTGTTGAAGTGGTTAAAACAGTGCCGAGACAAAAAAATCACAATCGGAGGCCCTATTCTTCAGGAAAAGGCTCAGCAGTTTGCAATAGAATTGGGACATGAAAAATTCCGTGCTAGCAACGGGTGGCTTCAAAATTTCAAAAAACGAAACGAGATCGTTTTTCGAAAAATATGCGGTGAAAGTGGTAGTGTTAATGAAAAAGTATGTGATGATTGGAAAAACAAACTGGCAGAGCTGACCACCGGATACGATCCCGAAGACATCTTTAACGCCGATGAAACTGGACTATTCTATAAATGTTTACCTGACAAAACCTTATCATTCAAAGGCGATGAATGTAATGGCGGAAAAAACAGCAAACTTCGCTTAACAGTACTGCTGGGAACAAATTGTACTGGGACTTACAAACTTAAGCCACTCATAATCGGAAAATATCAAAAACCGCGATGTTTTAAAAATGTCAATAATCTGCCAACAGATTACACGTCCAACCATAAGGCTTGGATGACTAGTGATGCTTTTTGCAATTGGCTTAAAAGTCTGGATAAAGAGATGAAGAAAAAAAACAAGAAAATTCTAATGTTCATCGATAATTGTACTGCACACGGAGAAATTCCTAACCTGGAAAATATAAAAATAAAGTACTTGCCTCCAAATACCACTTCAAAACTACAACCACTGGACCAAGGCATCATCCAAAGCTTCAAAATGCATTATAGGAAGGAAGTTGTCAGACGATTTCTTGCTGATGTTGAACGTCAAACACCAACTACAATTGACGTTTTACAAGCCATGTGGATGATCGCCAAAGCTTGGAATCTAGTCACTGAAAAGACCATTGCAAACTGCTTCAAGAAAAGTGGGTTTAAAGTAACATGCGAAGATGAGGAGGACGATTTACCAGTCGCAGAACTTGCTAGGACCTGACAAAGAGTTAAAAAAGAATTGCACCTTCAAGAGACTGAGTTCGAAGACTTCGTTACCTTTGATAATGATTTAGCCGTCTGTGGAGAACTAACTGATGCTGACATCGTCACATCTGTGTTGCCGGTTACTAATGCAGAAGCGGATGAAGACGAGGAAGAAGGGGGTGAAATTGATGAGCATAACTTCACAATAAAAGATGCTTATAATGCTTTAAATATATAAAATCTGTGTTTCTCAAAAAGGGAGGTTTGAGTGACGATGTAGTCAATTCCATCACGAAATTAGATTGCGCTTTGGATGTGATAACTCTTACCGGTGGTAAACAGACAACTATTTATGACTTTTTTCTAATCAAGATGAACAAAATTGAGATTAAGATACTATAACCACATTGTTGATTCTTTACCTTTAATTCGTGATTTTTGTTGTGCGAATCTTTGAAATTAACATTAAATTACCTACATAATGCATGTACCCACCAAGATATGTACCTACTTTTACGGATTTTACTGCATTCAATTTTGATTATTAATGTAAGAAAAAAAAAATTGTTACCTACCTAATTGTTTTTAAATAGAAAATACATACAGTAATTTGATAAAAATGTGTTATCATTTATTAGTAGAAGTTGTTCGCTATAACAAGATAAGTACGTAATGTTGAGATGAATATAACTATTGTTTTACCTCTTTATAACGAATTTTAGACCAACCTAACCTCAACATAACAAACCTTCAACGAATTACTTGATATAACGAATATTTTCTTGTTCCCCTCCGATTTGTTATATCGAGGTTGCACTATATAACGATTTCATAGGGTATCATCTATCTGTGGGTTGTGTGAACTATGTGACAGTGTGTTACTCTCTGTGTGAAACGCATAACTTGTTAGTCGGTCATTGGAGTTTGTCGCAGCATTCGTTTATAAAACTGCAGTAATGTGCCCTATAACTATAGTCAGAAAAAGCAAGTTGTATAAGCCACAGCTCTATATGGCAGCTCCTTCAACCTAACTACTAGTTTTATGTAAACAGTACAAACATTTACCACATGCCTTTCATGGATACCGCCAGTGGGAATTTACCGATGAGGACCAAAAAAGGGTAATCGATACCCCACACAGATATTCCGGTGTAACTGATACCCCCCTCCCATTGTTCTATTGTCAGGCCACCTGCCTTCCCTACTAACTCCAGTTCCAGCTTCCTCCCCTCCTTGAAATCGATATCGCGCGCAGGTGTTCCGGTGTAATAAATACGCACCACGCTGAACTTGAAATCGATACCCCACACAGGTGTTCCGGTGTAACTGATACCTCCCTCCCATTGTTCTATTGTCAGGCCACCTGCCTTCCCTACTAACTCCAGTTCCAGCTTCCTCCCGTCCTTGAAATCGATATCGCGCGCAGGTGTTCCGGTGTAATAGATACGCACCATGCTGAACTTGAAATCGATACCCCACACAGGTGTTCCGGTGTAACTGATACCCCCTCCCATTGTTCTATTGTCAGGCCACCTGCCTTCCCTACTAACTCCAGTTCCAGCTTCCTCCCCTCCTTGAAATCGATATCGCGTGGAGGTGTTCCGGTGTAATAGATACGCACCACGCTGAACTTGAAATCAATACCCCGCGCAGGTGTTCCGGTGTAACTGATACCCCTCCCCCATTGTTCTATTGTTCTTTTGTTATGCCGCCCCACTAACTCCAGGTGCCCCGCGCAGAGAACAGTTGGCGGTATACCCGGTAAACCAGTTTTTTAGTGACCAGTTTTTAGAGACAGAGTTTGTGAGGATGTTCACAGTTAGTAACACTGTCATATTAAAGTTATATACCAGCTGCTACTTAAAGATGAATGGGAGTACAAATAATTATAACAACGCCATTCTGGACTACAGTGCATGTATTTCCAATGAGTTATTGAAATTTATTTCCATCTATCGTAGCTCTAGGGTACAATATATATTCGAGAGCATTGAAATGATCCTAACTGTCATGATATAACAAGGTGAAACTTTCTGACGAATTTTGTATGACTATCTATGTACTGGGAATTTCATTTTAATTTCCCCATTTTATTCCTCGACAGTTCTTAACTCATATGGCACTTACTTTCTGTTACTATAAAAGCGTCTAACATAATTGCAGTTCTTTTAGCGCCAGAGCGACTCAGCGGTTAAAGCGTTTGACTGGAAATAGAAAGGTCCCCGGTTCGAATTCCTGTATTGGTGGTGGATACTTATAGGCCTGTAACCAGACATAGTTTGCTGTGAAGTATTCCATAGTTTCTTTTTCTACGTTAATCTGTAGGTGCCGTTAAGCATGATTAGGAAGGAAGGAACTACGCACCCTATCTCCAATACAAGTATATCTCACTGGGGAAGGTTTCAACCAGAAACTTAAACCTCACTTTTACGTGTGCTCGCTAAGAATGAGTGACTGTTTAGAAAATAGAATATAGTGTGGATTATCAGTAGCCGACTAACTGGGCTAAGACTATAAAAAAACTAAGGGCATTAAAATTAAAGTATTTCGATTTTAGTGAATTATGAATGAACCAAAAATGCAAGAATTTGTTGCATCAACTAACAGGGAGCGCTATTTGTTTAACAGTAAATTAGAACTGCATGTTAATCTTAAAGAAAAGATTATTGTTAAAATTCTTATAGGAGAAAACGCCAGATCTCGAATAGCTAAAGAACGGTTTGTCGATATCCAGCACAGTCTTACAGTCAAGTTTTCGATCGTTTCCAAAAATTACTCGAGGCGAGTGCAGAAATAATTCCAGTGTGTTAGATTCGTCCACATTGCAGAGTTAATTTGTGTATGCTGGTCTAAATATCGAGCCTGGTTGGTGAGTTGTTAACGTTCGGGTCTGTCATATGGGGTTCTCTCTTCAGTGCATTCTACTCGTCTTCTTTTCAGAGTTACATATTTCTTGTATGTCGGTCTGAATAAGTAGCTTCGTGGGTGGGTTAGTTTTTAAATCAAAGTAATAAATGAGCAGTTGTTGGAGATGTAGGTTATATTGATTACATAGAGACGACTGGCTTATGATAGTGTTACTAACTGCGAACATTCTCACAAATTCTGTCTCTTGGCTGCCAAGCATTAAGCGTAGTCTTACTGAGCAAAGGAAAACTAAAGGACCCCGAAGCTCGGACGCATTTTAACGTTCTTCAGTAATTTATGGGGTCATTAGATATTGTTGACTACTGTAAACGAAGTGTGCCATTACAAAAGGAACCATCACAGCATTTCCTTAGAGCGGTTTCGGAAAATCTGAATCGTCGAGAAATGAACCCGGGTCGTCCCGAAGACCTAACTAAAACTTCATTGCTCACCCAGCAAGTTCAAATAGTTGTGGAATTTTGATTGAAGTATGCGGAAAAAGACCAGAGTGAGTTCAAAAATAATTGAATATCGAGGAATATCATTACGACACCAAATGTCTATTTAATTGTAATAAGAGTGTGTTAATTTAAGTAGATGAAGTAGCAATGGAAATAGTTGATGAGTTTTAAATAGATATAGCGTTTGATAAATATTTAGAACAATAGTATTTTAAATTTCGTTTTAACATCGTAATGAAATGGATTAATCACAAGAATGAAAACTCGCGCTGTGTAATTAAATGTTAGCAAAAAATTGATTACCACTTACAAACAGTCATTTCTGTTTTCCAACATTGGGCAAAACGCTTGTGATGTCCGGACACGTAAAAGTAATACCATAGAAAATTGGATTAACTACTGAAAATAATTTTGTATTTAATTAATATTTAGAATAAAATGGATTAACCACCATAAATAAAAACACTAGGGTGTAATTGAACGTCGGTGAAAAGTAGGTTATAGAAGGGGAGAACCGGTTTTTGTTCACCTGCTCGCACTAAAAAACTAGTTTCCGAGATATACCGCCAACTGTTCTCTGCGCGGGGTACCAGGAGTTAGTGGGAGGCATAACAAACGAACAATAGAACGATGGGAGAGGGGTATCAGTTTCAATGGAACACCTGCGCGGGGAAACGATTTCAAGGAGTGGGAGGCGCCTGGAACTGGGGTTAGTGGGGAAGGCAGGTGGCCTATCAAAGAAAAATTGGGGAGGGGGATATCAGTTACATTGGAACACCTGTGCGGGGAATTGATTTCAAGGAGGGGGCGGCAGCTGGAACTGGGGTTAGTGGGGAAGGCAGGCGGTCTAACAATAGAACAATTGGAGGGGGTATCAGTTACAAGGAGGGGAGGGGGAGGGGTATCAGTTACACCGGAACACCTGCGTGGGGTATCTATTACAACTTTTTTGTGCAGGGTACGAGCCGTCATCGGCAAACTCCCACTACTGATACCATTGTAGAATACATACTGCAGTGTTCGTGCTGACGTGGCGTCAAGAGTACTGATGAAGTTGCCGGAGATGTCAATGATCTTGAATGGCATTTTAGAGTTAATCTTTGGTAGTTGAGTAAGTCTACGTCGTCTGCATGACAAGAGCGACAAATCGCAGTCACAGTGGTCTGGGCAGAAGGAAATTTTGCTGTAGTCAGTTTGACCAATTCTTTCCAGGCAGCCTGCTGGGAAACGGGTTCGGCTATTTCTCCTTTCAACACGATGCCTTCACCAGCCGGGATGCATATAATCGCCAACATCTTGATCATCAGCTTCATCTGAAACTTAAAGATCGTGTTATAATAAGTTTCCTCCCTGCCGCAAGGGAAAAGTTACCTGCAACTGAAATTTACTCAGCGAAGGGGTGATATAACCTCTTAGGTAGCGCTTGGCAGGACGATTTAATGGTTTTAGCCTCCACCATTTCTAAACGTACATGTTCCCTTAACTTTTCACGTTCTCAATAGTCTTCGTCAAATACTGTTTACATTTTACCTCCTATACCTATCGTCGTTTATCGACAAATCAACTATTCCATTGCGTCTCAAAATGGGACCCCCTTTCTTCCCGCTACCAACAGCTAAAAGAACTGTTCATTACTTTTCAATGTCCTTTTATAATTTGGTATACGAGAACTCTTGACCATCCTTACGATCACGATAATTTACCAAAATATTGTAAAATTAAAATCGTAGAGGTCATAAGTAGTTAGGTACAACAAAAGGGGAAAATCGGAGTATAGGGAAATTACCACGGAAGAGTGCAGTCCATCACAATTAAATTAAATTATACCTCGTGATGCAACATTGAACTTAACCTAAGAAGTTGGCTGAATATTAAATAGGATTATTTATTTGTAGGTTCATCAAATCTAACTGGACTGAGCAATGTGTGAGGGTACAATTAAACTGGAACCGATTTTTGCCGATTTTTCACTTTGGTGAATACGGCCGATATCGGCCAAACAACCAAAAGTACGCAATAGTGTGGACTCCGGTGGAAGTTTTTACATTATGACCGTCCTACTCGGCTTAATTCTGTCAAACTTACCGACTTTCGTCAGCTACCAAATAATTTTGTTTTATTCCGCCGAACTTCCTTGCCACGCATAAGCTGTGAATTCATATTCAGCCACAAGGGCGCATCGAACTGAAGGAATCTTACAGATCGAAAAGCAGAAATTTATTTTGACCAATGAACACTTATTATGACTTGTGTTATTTCAATAAATTACATTTATTATCTCATAAAAATGACTGTTTTCTCGTGTTAGAACTTAAAATTTACAATTTAAAAATTCATAATTATACAATTAAAATAAATAATAAATTCAATAAATTCCAATTAATTACATTTATTACCTCATAAAAATGAATGTTTTCTCGCATTAGAATTTAAAATTTAAAAATTCATATTATGCAATTAAAATAAATAAATCAAATGAGCTGTATTTCTACGAAAATGTTTGGGGAAATACATATATTTTTGGTTTCGGAACAGAAAATTGTGAATGGTACAATTCATATGCATCTGTATTAAGTAAAATCGACAGTGTGACAGCAAACTTTTCCTCTGGAGGAAAACATTTCCTGAAATTCGAATGTTTTTCTACAGCCATTTGGACTCCTTTGAAAATATAAAAAATATCTCCGATTTCGTTGTGAAGTATACCCCAAATTAAATTGGATGTTCCAATAATTTGTAAAACAATGTCTGGAAGTCTCCCACAATCCCACTCTCTGAAAAAAAAAACGTCGTTTAACCATTCATTCAAGTTTCCAAGGACCAAACATAATATTAAATCTCAAGAGAGTTCTGATATAATATTTCAAGAACGGCAATTTCGTCTAACTTACAACGGGATATGTCTCTAAATGAAAAAAATTGGCCAAAGTCAGTGTAACCACTTCATTCGGTGAAATCGTTGGGCAGAGTTCGGTCTGCTGTTCGGCAGAATGAAAAACCGGCTGAAGTCCGTTCCAATGTGAACTTACTGTAACGGAATGAGCTGCATAATAATTAATATTGCTCCCAAACAGCAGTGGTAATGGAATGTTGTGCTACATAAGCTGTAGCAGTGGATGATACTTGCATGACAATTTTTAAATCTGTGAATTGCCGTGCACACAAGCTCAAACTCGCGATAACTTCGTATATCTTAGTTTAGATAGTAAACACAGAAGACATCATCCTAGCAGGAAGACGTGAGCTCTCCCACTATTAACTGTCCACTGTTAAAATAGTTCTTAGTTCCAAGATATCATGCCAGATGTTAGCACTCATAATTCACGAGAAACTCTCTTTTAGGGAACATTGTACCAAAATACCGAGAGTTGCGCTCAAGTAGAAGCTAGCAGATCAGTATGGTTTGAGAAAAGAAGTGAGGTACAACAGACAAGTTCCTTGTATTTACTACTTTTCA
>CM061920.1:262778920-262827104 GCA_031002005.1 Vandiemenella viatica
GGCCGAAAATTTATATGGATGGCTCCAAAATTACTGGCTGTAGCATGGGTGCAGCATTTTATGATGAAAAGTTAAGTACCTGCAAATCAATTAGACTTCCATATGATATGTCAGTGTTCTCCGCAGAGCTGTACGCAATAATGGAAGTCATCAAACGGAAGAAAAGATTCTAATCTGTATTGATTCGCTGAGATCATTACAGTGTTTAAAAAATGGAACAAAAGGGACACTGTCTAGTATACGACATTTTAAACAAATCACAACAGCTAAAGAAAAAATAGAAATTCAGTAGATTCCTGGACATGTGGGAATCGATGGCAACGAAAAAGTGGACCAAGTTGCAGGGAGGGCACAGGGCTATGAAGCAACAAAGGTTAGAGTGCCATATAGAGATTTCTTAACTAAAATCAGAAATTAACTGAAGACGAGTGGGAAGAGATAGGGGAGATACAATACAGATCTAAAGGCGCCTGGTACCATGCAATTCAGCTTAACATCCCGAAACAACCTGGGTTTAAGATAAAAATAAATAAAAAAAGAAACAACGATAATAAATAGATTGCGATCAGGACACACTGTGCTAAACTCCAAAAAGTTTTTAATAGGTTTTACATCACTCAATCGTGAACTTTGTGGTACCTATGTAGGCATCATACACTTTATTGTCGAATACCCAAAATATAGTCAACATAGGTAAACAATCCTACAGAAATACGGAAGCATCAAAGTTATAAAGTATGAAAGCCTACGACACTTCCTAGCGACATTAACGGACGACAAGATAAAGCAATTGCCCCAGAAGCGACATAATAATCTTACTGGAGACAACTGTCCATGCCATTTATTCGTACAATTCGTACGATTCTCGAATTAAGCACAATAGAATGAGAATTAAGGTGGGCAGAAGGATGAGAAGAATGAGTTCATATTGTCTTAAGAAGTGGTGACAGAGTTTCTATTTGTTGCATATTCCGCCTGTTATGGTTAGATCAACTATTTATTGCGGAATTCGAACCAAGGAATAACCTGGCGTATCTCGTAAAAGCTGTACTGAGTATGTGTAAATTTACAGTCTCGGGGCAACGCGATTTTTTAAACTCCAATAGGCCAACTCCCACCTTATTGGGATACCAATCCTTTTTTCTGTGAGTTTAACTACTGAACACTTATTAGCTCTCAACGGTAGTATTTCAGCGAGGAAAATCACAGTATTTGAGAGACGAATTTGTATTCCTCACACACACACACACACACACACACACACACACACACACGCACACATATATATATATATATGAAAGAACGCTAGAACTACGAAACGACGCAGCTTCAATAAAAATGGTAACAAACAAACCTGTAAATGTTAATGTACAATGTTCACAAACAGAATTTCATAACGCTTCAATACATCACTATGGTACAATACCTAGTTGGTTGCAGCCACATTAGACAAACGAATCTGCTAGATAGCGAACATAACAATGGTAATTATTTGTCGGCATTTATTTACAGTAAATAACGTAAAAATTTCGTAGTGAGATATTTTACTCACTTGGTTGGTGAGAAGAAAGCCGCAGGATAATTAACATGAGTTTATGTAAATTTTCCTCTGAAGGTATGAGGGGAGTCATGAGTGTAAAGAACTGTTAAATTGCACTATTCAATGTAGTTGCCAAAATGTTTGGAAATGTATTATTACTTTTCATTGTGACGTCTACATGAAAAACAATTCATTGATATAAATAAATAAGTTGATTAAATGTTTTTCCCAAATTAATTGTTTTCATTTATTTCCAATGTAAATTACGTGGTTTCCAGCACTGAAACAATAAAAGTGCGATCATTTCCCTTGATGGCGTTTTACAACAGTACAATCACAGGCTTACTATAGGGGAAAGATAATTTTTGTTTCTTCTCGTAGATGATCACTTTTTAAAAATGTTTAACTGCATTTCAGCTAATCCATTTTTAATTCTATTGTATATCTCACAGCACATCTTAAATCTGAAGAACATAAGCTATTTAATGCTCGACGACAATCCACTGAGCTGTGACTGCGATCTGCAACGGCTGCGAGATTATGCCGCTGATAGAAAAATCGCCACTGCCCGTCATGGAGAACTCATGTGCTACGTAAAGCCAGAAGAACGAATCGAATGGTCAAGGATTACTGGTTACTGTACAACGTCAACACAGGACACTATTACAGAACACACTACTAGCACGGCAACGCAGGTACAATGTCTCCGGTTTCGACTACCGGACAAAACTCTTAAACTGTCGCTTTACGTAATACAATGTAGAACGAAGTGTAATTTATTAGTTAATAAGGAAAAGTGATCGAGTTTAATACTGCAACAATTCGTATTTTATAAATGAACGAAGTTTTTCTTGCTATTTTTTATTTATCAATGTTTCTCGGGAAACCAACCGAGTAATAAAATTATTTTAATACAATATTTCGGCGTCATAAAACTCAGTGGCGTAGCTAGGGGGAGGCGGTGGGGGCGGTCCGCCCCGGGTGTCACCCGTTTGGGGGTGACACCCACATTTCGAAAATAGTAATCGAAATTAGTGTGACACAAAATAATAATAATAATAATAAACTTCTTTTATCCTTTGGTGTCTTAACACGTCTACTTTTATTGTTATGAATATTTGTTTTTAGGTTGATCTAGCGCTTTTTCAAATGCGATCCAGGCGGCTGTGCTCATTCGTTATAGTAGAATATAATTGTTGGCAATACCATGCGCTTAAACAAAGAGAGCACCGCTCTGTAGCTCCAACAATCACAAGAAATCTTTCATTGTTGTGCTTGCCGTCCGTCACTGTTTGGTTTGTTAGAAGCGGCGGTGGATATAATGTAAGTTTTCTTGTATAAAAAGAGGAAGTTTTAAAATTAAAGTTTATATATAATTGCTAAAATCATAGTAATTAGACAGTTAAATTGTAAATCCTCGAAAATATTTAGAGAAAATTTGGAAATGAAAACCAAGCGTATGTCGGAATACGCGTAGTCTAGGTTTTAAAATTGTTTTGCTTATTTAGAATTCCATTAGCTTTCAAGCTAAGATTTACAAGTGCTTTGAAGTTTTTCTAGTAATTTTTGAATTTATTATCTGACAGATTCGTGATGTACAAACTGAATACATTTCGCGTTATCCGATTTACAATCTGCATACCTGCCTATTATCGACAGTGCACCTATATTCGACATGAAATCGTATCATGTTCGAATTTATGCTAGTAAAAACTGTGCATTAAACTAGCAATACTGTCAGGTTTCAAATCAATCTGAACGGGTCCAAGTGTTCGTTGATGGTATCGTCCGTCGTTGGTAATCAGTTTTTGTAAAGCTTGTGTTTAAAACAGTCGTAACCGTAACTGTTGTGTATAGAACTGTAATATAAATTATATATATTTAAAACTGTAAAGGAAATGAAATGTAAATTGTTAAACTATGTAAATAGAACTGTAAAGTAATGAAATTTGAATTGTCATAAAACGCAAAGAACTTGGCTGTGTGGCTGATAAGGCTGAAAGCCATTTAAATAAATAAATAAATAAAAAGTCGGAACCGCCTATCTTCCTAACGAAATCGTAACATTAGTAAGCGCGATGTAATAAATAAGCGTATGATGCTCTATGAATTTTCCATAATAAATTTAGAGAAGAAGAAAATTTGTATTATGGGTAACCCCTCTGTCGAATACAGGTGTATTCCTTAAATCGACAGTGATGTCGAACTTTTGTTCCTGATCAAACCGAGCGAACATTCAAGCCGTTTACAACATTTTTATTTATATGCTACATAGCGGCGCTAGAAATTTAAAATTAACACGTGAATACGGTCTTCAGTACCTACATACAATGTCATATTTAGAAGTCTGTAGCAACGTGTATCTTAGGCGGATAGTAAAATACTTCACTTGTGAAGTACTTCATGTAAAGACGCCAGATACCGCAAAGGCATGTTCTTATATTACCTAAGCCGTTTTTAAAAAAAAAAAAAAATTCGTTGTTTTTATATTGCATTTATTGTTCTATTTTTATGAAGGAACTTAATGTAGAGTTGCTTCTCTGACTGTACAGTCTCTCCCAGGGTCTCACGACTTGTGGGACCCGGATTCTGGGTTTGCACCGATGGAACCCCATCTGGGTCTGGAATTGCTTCTACTTGGATCAAGCCATTTCTGTTAACTTTCCTCTCGATATCCCTTGCGAAGTCATTTAAATACAACCTATGTTAACGTTTCAACAACAAATGATTGGGTAGTTTTCGATTTTTTTAAAATTTATAGCGAAATATTATGGTCTCCCTATAGTTACACTAGCAAAAATTAGAATCTCACCATGCATAAAGGAATGGTAGAATTTTAGGAAACTTTGAAGATATATCCAGGGCCATACCCAGAAGAAATGATAGCAAATGGAAATGGATCAGGATAAGTTATTACCTTTAGATACAGTTTTCAGTAAGAAATGCGTCCAACTTGAGCACCAATGCATTCGTGGATTCTTGCCGACATTGAATCAACAAGTGTTTCGAATGTCTTCTTGGGGTATTTTCTCTTTACGTCTGCATGTCTTTTGCAGTCAGTTATTGCGCAGTTTGTGCTGGGTCACCATGTGATCAAAAGTGTCTACTCCTGATATCCCAGACATGCTCTATTGGGGACAAATCTGGGGACTGTGCTGTTAAAATTGTGATCGAAACTCCTTGCAAGGCTTGTGTAACGATGGCCGCAATATGAGGACGGGCATTATCTTGTTGTAAGATGCGATTTGAATGGTAAACATGAAGGGTATCACAATAAGATGCAGTACCCTGTCCACATAGTGGTGGGCTGTCATTGTGCCATCAACAACAGCCGACTCAGTCATGCTGTCGAAACTGATTGCCGCCAAAAAATGACACCGGTGACTGCATTTGTGTGATGTTCTGAAATCACAGCAGGTAATCCGTTTACCAATACGCCTCCGAATATGTCGTGAATTATCATTTTGCCACAGACAGAATCGAGACTCGTCTGTAAACACAAATGTACGCCATTCACATGTCCTTTTATGTTTTGCATTACGCCAGGTTAGATGATGCTGGCAATGAAATCAGATTAATGGGACACATTGCATAGGGTTCAGAGAGAGTACTCCAGCTTCAAGCAATTGGTTTTCAATAGTCCGGAGAGGGGGGTGACTCTCTCTCTGTAACCACTGTTTGGATCTGGCCTGCTGTCAACCATTTACCAGCAGCAGCCACCCACACAATTTGGCGGTCTTCACGTGCTGTTATCCATCAGTATAGACCTGGAGTATTAGAGCTTTCTTTCATCACTGTGTAACATGTCTGTATACTGACAATGCACTACGGGAAATCCTTTGGGAGATTTCACGATATGATGTACCTTTTTAAAACTCGTCAATTCTCCGACCTCTCTCACAGTTAGACATTTGAGTGTATAGAGTTGTCACTCTTCGCCTGGGCTTACTTAGACAACAAGAACTCGTGGACAACAAAGTGTCATGTTACACCACACTGTACGCCACTAGTACGTTAAAAGAATATAAAAAAATAGCAATTTACATAATAGATAGCACCGTAATTCTCATATTATTACATGTAAAACTTTCAATTTTAAATTATTTAATACTCTTCATGTGGGCATACTTGGGGCCAAATTTCATTCATTTATCACAACATCGTATGGGTGTTGGGATTTTAATTTGCGCCAGTGTGTGCATCAGTTGCTACGTGTAAAGGTCGAGCTCTATTTTGCCAATACTGGTCTGTACCGCCACCGCAACGACAGTCGGCCGAGTGGCAGCTCGCCTCCTCGCGTCCACAATTTTCCATAGCTCGCCCATGTTCCTACCCGGTCTTTAGTCTCCTTTAACGTTTTCAAGTGATTGTTAGAGGGAATCAGTGTTGGGGATGACAGGTAGGTTTGATACCTTTACTTTATTTTGCACAGTTTTGGTACGAAAGTACGTTAAAATACTTATTTATCTGACTCATGTAATCACCTATCTGGTTGATCTTTTATGTACAAAAATAGTATCCCAGCGCAGCAGTACCGGATTAACCACGTAGCAGGAGGTAACAAATGCCACGGGCCTCGCGCCTTCTAGGGGGCCTCGCGCCTTCTAGGGCCCAATTCACACAGAACGGACGCGGCGCGGACGTCGGGCGGAGACGCGGCGCGGACGCGGCGCATTTTGAGGTCGCTCCTATGTTAACAAATGGCGCAATTCACACAGAGGCGACGGGGCGCGGGCGCGCCCCTTGGAGGTCCGCGCCGCGTCTCTTCGAAGTCTCCAGAGGCGCAGTGAACGGGCGTGTGGCGCGGACCTCCAGGCGACGCGTTCTCGCAGCTATAAAAATGCGTGACGATTTTGAGTTTAATATACAATTTTGTGAAATCATTGAGAAGTTTCCAGAACTGTACGATTTTAATCGTTCAGATTATTGCAATCGTAATGTACAGGACAGTGCTTGGCAAAAGATCGCTAAGGAATTAAATGAAACAGGTAAGTTTTAAAATTTATCATAAAATTTATTACTGTTAGGTATTTACAATGGTCAACAATAGTTTCTAACAAAGCAGATTATAGCAACTGTTATTAATATACACAATATCTATCCTGATACGGAATAGGTGCACGTTTTACGAAGTACTTGCACAAATAGTCTCTTATGTATTTTGCATTTTGCCTTCTTGGATTTCCTTCGGTCATTGGATTTCCTATTACAATATTTTCAAAGTGAAATGTAGAAAATTTACCATCGTATTTTCGTATTGCGTTGTGCAAAACGCACATGGCTTGAATCAGTACATCAGTTTTAGAAGGAGAGCAACATATTAATGTATTCAAAACCCTGAAATTTGTAGTTAATACGCCAAAAGCACATTCCACACATTTCCTACCTCTACATAGCCTGGTGTTGAATATTCTGCGATCGTTTGATAACTGATTGCGAGAAAAAGGTTTCATAATATTTGGTTGCAGTGGGAATGCTTCATCCGCTACAAAATAGAAAGGGATGTTCATTGTTTCTCCAGGAAGTGGGGCAGGGTCTGGTAAGTTAAGTCTCTGTTGTTGTAGAGCTCTTCCAAAATTGCTGCGATTAAATGCTCGGCCATCACTTTTTCGGCCGTATTCGCCTATGTCTATAGTAACAAATAAGCCGTCCGCATCTGTTACTGCTAACAATACTATAGAAATGAATCCTTTGTAATTGACAAAGGCGGAACCTGATTTTGGCGGTGCTTTTATTCTGATGTGTTTTCCATCAACACTGCCAATACAGTTAGGTAAATTCCATAGTTTATAATAACGTTGAGCTATTTCAACCCACTTAGCTGTAGTGGGTATTGGCATGAACTCTTGTTGCAATTTTTCCCATATCACCTCAGAGGTTTCATGTACAATTTGTTGTATTGTTGAATGTCCTTTCAGAAAATAAAACGACAAAGCTTTAAATGAACATCCAGTTGCATAGTACCTGAAAAAAGGAGATTTATACGTATTAACACTAGTTTTTTTTTTTTTTTTTTCAGTGAACAATTGTAAAGAACGGTGGAAAAACATTAGAGGGCGATACAAAAAATATACAAATAAGAAAGCTCTGCCATCAGGTTCTGGAGCTAAACAAATCAAAGAATATTACTTAGCCCCACATCTGTTATTTTTGGAGAAATTTTTAATATCTCGCCCCTCTAAGAGCAATTTGATAGAAAGCCCAATAGATGAAGAGACAGAAATTAACGTGTCAGCCGATGATGAGGAAGACGTTGAACCCTTGCCGGAAGATGCTCTTTCTCCTGTTTCTACACCATCACCTTATCAAAACACACCATGTTCAGCATATACTCCATCCACAGCTGCTGGTAGCAATAACATTAAGAAGAGGAAAGCATCTATAAACGATGTAAATGAAACTGCCCTGAAATACTTTCAAGAAAAACAGAAATTGTTAAAAAATAAACATGAACCAAAAACTCTACAACTTGATCCAGATATGGCTTTTTTGCAAAGTATTTTGCCAGATATGAAATCTATGACAGCACAACAAAAACGTAAATTCAAAATAGGAATTTTGAATTTAAGCAGCCAAATTCTTGAACAGAATGCTTCGGACATATCGTCTGTAACCAGTGATGACCATCCTGAAAACATAGTGACGCCAACAACTGATGCTGGTATCGGCACATTGACATCTCCACTCTACATTACATTATCATCAAATGGAGGAGAGACATTCTACGCATCAAGCACAGAGACTGATGTGAAAACAAATAGTTATACATTGAAAGACTTCCTTCGTTTTAGTAAATAATTTTTTTATTATTATTTTTTTTTTTTTTATTATTTATTTTTTTTTTTTTTTTGCAAATAAAGTGTGTGTTTTGATTACTTACCTTAATGTAATTAACATCCTCTCTTCTGGACAAACTGGCGATCTCCAGTTGGTAGATTTTTTCTGTATGCCATCCTTAATTTTGTTCAATAAATAAAAGAAACATGGTTGAGACATTCTGTAAAAATTTTGAAAACGTTCAGGATACATTTCCAACTCTTTCATCACGTCAAAAATTCCATACTTCCTCCCCTTCTTCAGCCATAAAGGATGAACCCAGAAACTCCTCTTCTGTTGAATATGATTTAAATGTAGTAGGTTAAAACATCTTCATCGTCAGATGAAGTCATGGTAGAAGCCATGTCGCGCGCGAGTCCCTTCTGCGTCTCTTCTGTTTGGACTGAACAGGCCACGTCCGCGCCGCGTCCGCGCCTCGTCTCCGCCCGACGTCCGCGCCACGTCCGTTCTGTGTGAATTGGGCCTAGGGGGCCTCGCGCCTCCTAGGGGGCCCCGCACCTAGGCTAGATGGGCGACCTTTTTTGTTTTTAGCTCCACAATTTTCCCCAGGGCGGCAAAAATCAAGGGTCTCTTCTTCACATTTGCTACTGGCCCCGCGCTGTCTTAATCCGGCTCTACAGCGCAGTATTAACAAATCATTACCACACTGTACCGGAATGAAAGTTTCTCGCATATTTCAACGCAATCGCAATGAAATGTCAATCACTTCGCACTTGACGTGTTTGTTTTGCTTGAGGTTCTTTTCGATTCATTCAGTTTTTTTTTTTAATTTTTTTTTTTTTTTTTTTTTAAGCATAGAATGAGGTTATAACATATTTTAATTTAAATTAGGTCGTAAAGATTTTGTATAATAAATATAATAATTTCATGTTATCTCAAAGTTCTAGTCAGAGTTTCTTATTAGGAAACTCGCAGTGCACCTACATTGTAGTCACCTAACTTCGAAAGGAGACCTACAGATTAACGTGAAATTCGAACACGGAGCGTCTTAGAATCCTTATATTAACAGATAAAAGCATTGCCAGAGGTAAATGTCAATTTTTAGGCACGCAAAAATTACAGTCAAGTCCGGGATTTGAACCGGGACCTTCAGTATCCAAACCGCACGCAGTCATTTGAGTCACCAGTCCGAATGTAGGTGTAATGAAAAATAAGTTTGCAAACATGATACAATGAATATACTTTTTTTCTATACCATCTATTTTTGCTATCAAAAAACACGAATAAACTTTTATGTGTTTGAATACATATTTTTCAGTACTTCTAGATTAGTCTGGCGTATGGTTACGGCGTGCGATTCGGGTGTGGAAGGTCCCCGTTACAAATGTAGATCTCGGCTGCAATTTTTGTGGGTCTTAAAATTGATTTTCAACTCTGGCAATGTTTTGATTTATTAATGCGAAGATGCTAGAACAATTCCTACATGTTAAGAACATCTTATGAACATGGATGAAAAAAAAGACACTTATTTTAAGACCAACAATAACATGAAAACAACATTTGGTCGTAAGGGAAGGGAAATTTTCGAACTCTCTCCACATCCAGCAGAACGACACTGGTCCACACCGTCAAAACATAAACCAATCCAATGATGGCCGCGTGTCGGCCGAGTGTCGGACGACATGCAATATCCTTTGGACAAACTTCGAAAGCGCCAATAGTAAGAAACGTGTCGGTGCTGTGACGGTGCGGAACAGTATCAGGCAAGAGAGGCCCGATCTTCAGAGGAGTTAAAATTAATCTAAAACCACTTTCGATCACCAGTGATCAACACGTGCTAAAATCTTGCCATATTGATTATTGAACATGAAGTAAATCAAATTTTTAATTTCGAAAATGTGATTTACTGGTTTGCAGTTGTTAAAGCTAGAAAGAGGGGATTGTGAAAGAAATTGTTTTTATTTTATTTGTATATATTTTAAATGTAGTTAATCTTACAATTTTATTAACTATTATTTTTAAATAACAATAAATTTTTATTTAATTATGTTTTATTAATATCATATTTTACACCTAAAAGATGATATAATATACTCAATTTTGGATTTAAGTTTTCAAAGGGTGACACCATCGATATCCGCCCCGGGTGTCACCCACGCTAGCTACGCCACTGATAAAACTCCGTCGCCATATTGTGTTTCAGTAATAGTATCACTCGGTTAGTTTACAGAGAAACATTCATAAATCTGTATTTTCTTAATAAGTTTCTTTAGACATATGTTACTAAAGACTGTCCGATGAACATTCTTACTTATGCAAGTAAGGTAAATCTATTTAATCTTAGTGGTTGTTATTAACATCCTCAAAATTATCATCGTAATGTACGGCAAGCAATTGTATAACATATCAGAACGATGCAAGTTACATTGGGAATCCAATGATAGCCATTTACATGAGAAACTGAATTACCAAGAGGTAACATATATTACAATACTACTGAATACACTGAATATTATGGAGGATCATCCGCAAGTGTACTTAATGAATGCAGTGTCTCCAACTTAAAATATACTAACAACAAGGAGACCTTACGGTCTCGGAAATTAAGTTCTGGATGAGACTTCTCAGGTTAGTAGGACATGTATACCTTAAGGGTGTCCACCCAGTAAAGTGGAAAAGCGCACTAGCCAGAAGATTCCGAGAAAAGAGGTTCTAGAGTTTTACGAGCAGCTCATATATTTGTTTTTAAGCCATGCCAACGAAATGAAGTGGCTGAATTTGTATCAAAATTTATTTTCACGCGGGCGATGCGGGTTCGATGCTACCTCGGGGCAACTTCTTAAAAAAAAAAAAAAAAAAAAAAAAAAAAAAAAAAAAAAAAAAAAAATTTAAATAAAGTTTATGACCTAAACTTTATTTGCATTCATGAAAATTTCTCTTTCGTCAGAAATTTGGTAAGCGTGCTCGGTATACCGAATCAATTTATTAAAAGTTGGCGTTGATAGTTAATGAAGCACTATTAGTTGTATTTTTTTTTTTTTTTTAGCTCTACAATTTTCCCTCGGACGGCAAAAATCAAGGGCCTCTTCTTTACATTTGCTACGGGTCCCGCGCTGTCTTAATCCGGCCCTGATTTAAGTACAATCGCTACCAATACATTCATTCAAAGTAGTGCAACAGTGAATATTGAAAGTTGAAACCAACGAACAAAATAAAATATACCTGATTTTGATATAACACTGTCGGACAACAAGACAAGAGACCTATATAATACCCAAGGAAATATTTTTTTCTCTTGTTCTTAATCTGCAAAATAAATTTTAGGAAGGCAATGCAGTTTTTTTTTTTTTTTTTTAATTTGCTGTCATCAGTCTCTTGATTCGTTTGTTGCAATCCTCCATCCCTTCCTATCTTGCGCTAGCCTTTTCATTTCAACGTACTTCTTGCACCCCACGTCCTCAGTTATCTGCTTCATATATTCTAACCTCTGTCCTCCTCTGCAGTTCTTACCTTCGACTGTTCCCTCCACTAACAAATTAACCAATCCTGCATGTCTCAAAATATGACTTATCATCCTGTCTCTTCTTTCTGTAACACTCTTCCACAAACTTCTTTCCTCACCAATCATTTCCAAAACTCGTTCATTTTGTACTTTATCCGTCCACTTAATTTTTAGCAGCCTTCTATAGCACCACATTTCAAATGCTTCAGCTTTCCTTCTTTGTGGTATTCCTAAAGTCCATACTTCACTGCCATAAAGTGCGGTGCTCCACACATAAAGTTTTAAAAAGTTCTTTCTGAGTCCTAGATCAATATTTGAAACTAAAAGATTTCTCTTTTTCATGAAGACTCTTTTTGCTACTGCTATTCTGCTTTTAACAAAATTCCATCAGTTGAAATTTTACTTCCTAAGCAGCAAAATTCACTAACTTCTGCTATCGCATCTGACCCTATTTTTATATTTAATGTACTAGTATGGGTATCATTTCTTCTACATTTCATCACTTTTGTCTTAGTTTGGTTTATTTTTAATCCAAAATCTTCCTTCAGTATTTTGTTCATGGTATTCAATAACTTCTTAATATCCTCAACCTCATCTGCTAACAAGACAATGTCATCAGCAAATCGTAGCATAATGATTTTTTTTTCTCTTTGAACACTTATGCCACATGAAAATTTGTCTTTGATTTTCTTTATTGCTTCTTCTACATACTAGTTGAATATTAACGGGGATAGACTACAACCTTGTCTCACACACTTTTGAACTGATGCATGTCTCTCATGATTCTCTACTTTTATTATAGCTACTTGATTGCTATTAATATTATAAAGTATCCTTCTATTTCGGTATTTTAGACCCGACTTCTTTAAAATTTTGAACATCTTGTCCCAACTAACATTATCAAATGCTTTTTCTAAATCAACAAATGCCATAAAAGCGTCTTTGTTTCTTTTTTGATGCGCCCATCAAGTATTAATCTCAACGCCAAATTGCTTCTCTTGCACCGCGGTTTTTCTTAAACCCAAAGTAATCTTCACCTACTATACCTTCTACTACACTTTCTATTCTTCTGGATATTATTCTGGTCAGTAATTCTGAGACATGTGATGTTATACTTATAGTGCTATAATTCTTACATCTGTCTTACTTTGGAAGTGTGAAGAAGACATTTTTATTAAAATCAGTGGGAATCTCTACTGTTTCATTACTTTTTGATATAAATTTGAATACTCTTTGTGTTCCTTTTTCTCCTAGGGAATTCAGAAGTTCTGCAGGAATCTCATTAATTTCAACTGCCTTATTTGATTTCAAATCATTCAAAGCTCTATCAAATTCTGTCCTCAAAGCAGGACCACCTAAGTCGTCAATGTCGACATCAACTTCTTTTTCTAATGCACTGCTGTCCAAATCATCTCCGTCGTACAGTTTCTCTGTGTATTACTTCCATCATTTAGCTCTATCTTCTGAAATTAGAAGAAGGTTTTCCATCGGCAACTTTAATTTTTATACCTCTTTTCTTCATTTCTCCAAAATTCTGTTTGATCTTCCTATATGCCATATCTACTTTACCTACGACCATTTCCTTTTCTACTTCTTCACACTTTTCTTACAGCCATCTTTCTTCTGCTTCTTTGCATTTCCTGTTTATTTTATTTCGAAATTGCTTGTATTGTTCTTAGTGATGATCCGATACAAGTAAATACGAGTAAGTACTCGATACTTTGTTTCGATGCCGAGTACTTTTCGTATTCATATTAATTCATTCGATACTTACTCGGTATCGGAAGAAAAGTACTTGTATCGAATCTAAAGTATCCAAACGCACTCAGTGTTAAATTCTAAATGCATCATCCCTGCTGCGCCACTCAGACGCGCCTACGAAATTAATTTCCCGCTGACATCAAGTTGGTAGCATTGAAAATCAATCAAATCATTCTTAGAACAGGCAATCTAATCTAAAAGAGTTTGTTTTAGGTCCCTATTTCATTGTAATAAGGTTCTACTTAGCGCGCATTACGCTATACCTGGCCAATGGTCGCTCCCGCGCAGCCCCACACAAAAACTAAAAGATATGATTCATAAGCAACTAAGTAGCCCATGTGAATCGGAAGAAGAAGCTGCTTCAACTAGCGTTTCACAGGAATATCCCTTCTGGAAACATCACAAAGGAAAAGAAAACGCACTGTAGTGACAAAGTCTCTCTCTACTTGTCAAACACTGTAGCGTCTCTAAAAAGCAATCCATTTACACAATGCGAATAAATGAAATTTATATTTCCTTATCTGTATAAATACGCACAACAGTATCTTATTGTTGAAGCAACGTCAGTATTGAGAGAATGTTTGTTTTCTAATGCCGGTGAAACAATGACAAACAAAAGAAACAAGTTTTCAATAAAATATTTGGAACAATTGCTTTTTTGGGAAACCTTCCAAAAGCGGAATTTTCTTCTTCTTCTTCTTCTTCTTGTTCGTCTTCCGAATAACCCATTTGGAGGGTATGATAAATCGTCTTTCGCTATTTTTCTTTGTATTTAATTTTCTTTGCTTCCAAACTTCCAAACCCACAAAATTAAGCACAAAGCGGACTTCTATTGTTTAAAAGTGTTAAAACTATAATAAATAAATATTTAAAGAAAAGACAAAACCTTCAAAGTTTGCTTACAATGTGAGCTTTATTATAATTTTAATAAAGAAATAAAAATGTTTACTGAGTGTTATTTGATTCTATTACACTAGACAGATAAAATAAATAATTTAGCAACATGTCACGTATATTTTTATATTTCGACATTAATTTTAAAAAAAGTATCGATATGAGTAAGTATCAATACTTATGCAGTACTCATATGAGTAAGTATCGTAAGACAATTTGAGTACTACTCATCTGAGTAGGGATCGATACTTTGATGGTATCGGAACATCACTAATTGTTCTTTTCCTGCTTCATCCCGAGCATTTTTGTGCGTTCCCCTCTGATCCATCAACTCCAAACTTTCTTCACAGATCCAAGATTTTCGGGTGGCTTGTTCCCTAAAGCCTAATGTCTCTTTACCAGCTTTCATTATTTCGGTCTTTAACGCATTCCATTCGTCCTCGGTTGAGCCCTTTTCAGAGTTATTACTTACGTCTACGAATTTTGCAAACTTTTCTCTCTTGTTAGATTGTTTCAGTTTATTCACTGACGATTTCTTCTGCTTGTGATGTTTCTTTATTCTCTTGAATTTCAGTCTGCACTTCATAACTATCAGATTATGGTAATGGTCTATGTATGCTCCAGGGTATATTTTACAGTCCAGAACTTGATTACTGAATCTCTGTTTGACCATTATATCCACACGCCGGACACTTCTTGTGTCCTATCTTGTCAGACTACCACCACTGAGTGACCTGCAACCTCGAACCTCATGCCGCCATTCCGCAAACCTCGGGTCTCGTTATGTCCATCTGCAGACAAAACAAAAACAGCAACCCTGTTGTCCACTACGCCGGCAGAATCGCGGGGCATCAGCTGAACTGTCTTAAATATGTGGAAAACTACGAAAATCAATTACAGCGGAGGCTGGACATTACACATTCAAATCAAGTGAGCTGCCATGCAATTCGTTATTAGAGAGAAGATAATTCAAAAAATTGTCATAAGCATTGTGCGAAAACCATCTGGTAAGTAATTATTGGTGCAAAGGTTAACGGAATATTAACTGACTAGCTTCGAGCCCGTCAAAAATGACGGTTTGAACGCAATATTCTGGCAGTTCATTTTTTTGCAGTTGGTTAATTGTACGGAACTGATATTACGTAATGCTAATGACCTTGATTTTGCAATGTTCTACATATTTCATTTGCAGTTCATATAGCCATACAGTAGTAACTTCTACTGAATTAATGAATCCGGAAGTAAAGAACCAATGAAATAAATTCAGATTAGGAATTCAAAAAACTTTTGCTATCCATATAATATCAGTTTTATTCCTGGTCCAGGCACAATTCAGCACGTTAAATATGAAACTACTTCCACCCGTATTAATTAATACCTTTAGTAACATGGCGCTTATGAAAGTAGCTTAATTGGTTTGTAAAACTCATTTCAGACTGAATTATGATGTAACAAAATGTGTCAGTTACGATTCTGGTAAACTTAACCACAACCTCCACTAATATTGCGTTCGAAAATCATAGCTTCTATTACCCTCATATGAATCATGATGGGTATCACCTAAGGTGGTAGTAGGAATTCATTCTGAAAAAGCTTGTAAGAAAAAAAATCATTTTTAATTATATCTTTCGTTATATGAATGCGTTACTCTGGTTAGATTATCAGAGCAGTTGGTTGAGTCTGACATAAATAAATGCATTTTACGTTAGATGACGGAGACTACAATTTGGAAAACGAATAACTGTTATTTATTTGACTGATAGATGTCGCGATTACATACGTACGATTCTCTGAGTTTTTAATAAACCTCACTGTTTCTTATCGTGTGCCAAAAAATTCTTAGTTTACGGTTTAACCTGGTGCTTACAACTGAGGCAGATAAATAGCGTAAATAATGAAAACCCTTCTCCTTACATTAATTTATGCATCTGGTTGTCGTAGATAAATAAAAAGCAATATGTAAATTTAATCGAACGTACTAATTGTAACTTTGTGACATATAATTGCCCAGCATTAATTTTTTCCCCCTACTCTCAGTATTTCTAATATCACTGCTCACTGCTATTTTGCGACAATAATAGCGTTGTTGAATTGCGAGTGTCATATCCTTGATGATTTAAATCTGATAAAAAAGTTATCTTAAATCTCATTTAATAGCTAACACATGTATCAGAAACTAAGGGTATCATATATAATGGTAGTAGGAATTTATTATGGAAAAGCTTATAAGGAGAAACGAATAAGTCATCCTTAATGATATCTTTAGTTATATGAATATGTTACTCTCGTTAGATTATCAGAGTATTTTGTTAGGATTTTAAAATAAAAAAATGCATTTCACTTTAGATGACGGAGACTATCATTTCGAAAATGGATAACTGTTATTTATGTGACTAATACATTTCGCATTATGTACATTTCTCCTAGTTTTTAATAAACTTCATTGCTTCTTACCTTCTGCCAAAAAAATTCTTAGGTTATGGTTTAACCTAGTATTCATAACTGATACACATAAAATAGAGTAAATATTGAATCCCCTTCTCCTTACATGAATTTCTGCGTCTAACTGATACGGATAAAATAGTGTAAATATTGAATCTCCTTATATGAATTTCTGCGTCTAGCTGTAAATAAACGAAATGCAAGATGATGGTACGAATGTAATATGGTGGTTGATGATTGGTCGTTCTCTAGCCAATAAGAGTAGCAGCTATAGAGGACGCACGCAGACGCCACGTTAGCGTTTTATGTAATAGGATAGAGCAAAATCATCGTATTAATATTTAAATTTCAAGGTATATCATATATAGCTGGATTTTGAACGCAATTTCAACTAACTGTGTACAGCAAAAGTCACTAGTGGATGGACGTGTAATAGTGTACCTGATCAGTGCTGCCAGCCACGTGGCATTCAATATCCGTAGATGGCAGCTAAAATTTCCGTAGATTGGGCACAAAAATCCGGAGATTCACTAACTAAAAGACTAAAACAATAATAATTGAAGAGAGAGAGTCAAAATTAAGAATAATTTTTATTTCAAGGTCTTTAAAATTAGAAATAAAAAATAATATTCTACATTAAAAGTAAGAAATATCTCTGAACATATTTTACACAATATCCAAACGGTTGGATTGTATGTGCGTTTTTAATTTCAACAGACAAAGGCAATTTACTTAAGTGTGCCGAAGCCATTGTTACCTTGGCGACATATTTCTTGTGTGATATCATTTCAATGTATTACGCTGTTGTTTGGAAATCTTTTTTTTAAGAAAAAAAGACTTTTGTAAATAACAATTTAGTTCTTATCCACAATAGCACTAAATAGTATCGACCTTCCATCTTTATTTTGAAATTCATTAGCGTCAGTTTTATTCATTGGTTCTTAAGTACTTTTGTTACCTAGTTATTACTTATAAAGGTTCAATCTAATTCTATATAGGCCTATAAAAAATTCTACAGTTAGCTGAGTTTAGAAATCTACAAGCTTAAGATAAATTCATTGGTCTGTTTTGTGGGAAACAAAACTTGTTCTTTAATTATTTCCATATATAAATTAAAACAATAAATACCTAATATTTAAAAAATATTTTCTCATAAATAACTAATTAGTTATTATTCTCACATTAGCATTAAATAGTATCGACCTGTGAAATTCAATCTTCATGTTAATTTTGAAGTTTACAACCGTAAATTTTATTTTGTTGGCTTTTAAGTAGTTTTCACCTAGTTATTATTTCCAACAAAGCGATTGAAAAGTAAAAACTTTTTTAAAAAATCAGTAAAGCGAAGATCAATTTTTTCTTTTATTAGACTATTAATTAAATTTAAAATACATCAAACTTCTAAATTTAATCCATAAGGTTTGTTTGAAAGGTACCAGTAGATATTGTTTTGGAAAAAATCATGTATAGAAACAGTGGAGCCTGTTGCAGAGGTGTGGTGAATGGTTTGGATTGCAATGGGTGTGAAGAGTGGTTTCAATGGGAATGTAGGGCTTTGAGAAAGAAGGAATTAAATGAGGCTCGTCAGTGGTATTGTCTACTCTGTTTTAAGGATAGGAAACTTTCAGAGCAGGACAGGAAAATTTCAGAGCAGGACGAAACGATCAGGGGGATGGGTAAAACGATCAGAGAATTGCGTGAAAGGGTCAAGATCCTTGAGGCTCTGTCAGCCTGAGGGGGCTCAGCCTGTAAATGCTCAGCCTATGGAGGCTGTGCCTGTGGAGGATGTGCCTGTGGAGTTTGTGCTTGTGTAGGCTGTGTCTATGGAGGGTCTGCCTTTGGATGTAGAAAGTAGAAATGTTTGGTTTAGTGAGGAGGGTGAGAAGGATAGATTTGAACTGGTATCAGGTTGTAGGGGAAATATTGTTAAAAGGGTAAAGAAGTTAGAAACTGTGGGGAGAAATAGGTTTGACCTTTTACCAGAGTCAGATGGATGAGAACCTCATGTAGATGTAGAAGTAGGTAAGGTGATGCTGGCCTACAGGAATATAGGTGTAGGAAGAAAAAAATTGGAAGAAAAAGATTCTGCTGCTAGGTAGTAGCCATGGAAGTGGTGTAGGTCCTCTTCTGCAGGATCAATTAGGCACAGGCTACCAGGTCATAAACATTTTCAAACCCAGTGCAATACTAGGTCAGGTAATATAGGATATAGGTTCACTTTGTAGGTTTCACTAAGGACGATAGAGTAGTGATAGTGAGAGGTGCAGGAAATAGTAATGATAGAAATGCAAGTTATAGTATAGAGAGTGACCTGAGGAAGGTGGTGAAGGAGGTACAGCATACCAGGATGGAACTCATGCGGGTTCTAAGTCACAATGATCGACCACAGTTGAACCACGCTGTGAGGAGGGTAATCGCAAAAACAGAGATGCTACTTGGAAGAGGTATTAGTTATGTTTCGGGGATTGTGCCTGTGAACTCCATTGATAGGTGGGGTTTTATTGGGCATGGCCTACACCTAAATAGAATGGGGAAGGGAGTACATTATGAGTTGTTAACTAAATCTGTAAGGGAGCCCACTACCAGTTATGATGGGGTCAGAACTGTGCTTCTTTTTAGGTTAGGGGCTGCTGGTGAGGGGATAAAAATAAGTGATCAAAGGTATACTGGTTATAGATACACTATGGGAAAAAATACAAATGCTAAGGAAGCAGAATCAAGCTATAGAAATAATATTGGAATTGGGTACAACTGGTAAGACAAACGTTAATGCTGCAAATATCACAAAGCCCAAAATAAGGGTGTTATTAATGAACTATAGAAGTATAATGAACAAAGTGATAGAATTTGCAAACTTAATAGAGACACATGGACCACAAGTGATTATAGTGGTAGAGTCTTGGTTAAAAGAAGGAGTACTAGATAATAAGATTTTCCCTGAAAGTTACAGTGTGTGTCGCACAGACAAAGGAGCAGTTAATGGTAGGGTATTCAAAATAGTTAGAAAGATTACTATAGTTCTCTAGTGTTCATAGATAATGACCATGAGTTACTAGGGGTAGATTTTTGGGGTGATTAGAAAAAATTAGGGTATTGGCTACTTACTATAGTGGAAGATAAACTAAATTCACATTCACAGTTAAGAGGTGAGCTTAGGGGAATTAAATTTACCAAATGTTAACTGGGTGGGAAATATAAATAACACAAGGGAACAGAGATTTACAAATACCTTGATAAGGGAAGGAGGTTTTACTCAAGTGGTAGAGCAAAATATGAGGGGGCCAAACTTTTTGGATACCTTTCTAATAAAACATGATGAAAATCTTGTAGGGTGTCAGGTAACTGGAGGAATAAGTGATCACTGTGCAGTGCTGATGTATATTAGGGGATTCAGTAAACCAGGGGCCAAAATAGAAGGGAGATAAAGGTATAATTACAAAAAGGCACAGACTTAAGAATTGAAAAGATATTTTAGGGAAAGGGTTGGCAAATGGAAGGATTGCACAAGTACAGTGGAGGCAAAATGAGAAGAATTTAAGGAGATAATAAAAAAGGGTGAGGAAATGTTTATTCCAAAGCAGAAAATAAAGTGAAGTACAGAACCTACATACTACAATATGGAAGTGAGAAGGTTAAAGAGGCTAGTGAGATAGGAACACAACAGCGTTTAGAGACAGGATGGCAGTAGGGAATACTTAAAACAACTTTGGAAGCAATTAATAAGACCAAAGAGAGAAGCTAAGGAAAGGTTTATGAACAATATTACTGGTGCAGGAGGACGAATGAACGATGCATATAGAAACTTCTATGGTTATATTAGAAAACTGAGGGGAAGGGAAGGTATTCAGACTATTGTGTATAAGAATGGAGTTGAAGTCACTGAGGATTTTAAGAGTGCAGAGGTATTGAGTGACAGGTGTAGTGATACAACGAGGACAATCATCGTCCTGTGATGGGAGGGAATGATTTAGAGGAGAGTATCCCTAAAAGTATAAATGAGGAAACTACAAAATTTGAAATAAATTCTCAGGAAATTATGAAGGAACTCAGAAAGCTAACAAAAGTAAAGAGGCTGGTGTAGATAATATTACTACAGATTTATTAAAGATTGAGGGATATGATTATGATATTGTACCTTAACTTGAAATTTTATTTTAAATGAGTTTGGAGTCTTGTTGTTTATCAGAGGATTGGAAAAGAGCAATATTATTACCAGTTCATAAAGGAGGGGTTATGAATAGGGCTGAAACTTACAGGCCAATTAGTTTGACATCAGTGATAGGCAAAATGATGGAGAGATTGATATGCAACTATATCAGATTCTGAGAGAAAAAAAAATACTGCTTTGCAGATCGACAACATGGCTTTAGGAGAGGATATTCATGTGAATCTCAGATGGTGGGCTATGTGTAAGATATTTCAGATGAATTGGACAAGGGAGGCCAAGTTGATAGTGTGGCACTAGAGCTTTCTAAGGCGTTAAAATGATTTTAAATAAACTGAAAGCTGTTGGATTGGATGAAAAAGTTA
This sequence comes from Vandiemenella viatica, assembly GCA_031002005.1. Taxonomy (NCBI): domain Eukaryota; kingdom Metazoa; phylum Arthropoda; class Insecta; order Orthoptera; family Morabidae; genus Vandiemenella; species Vandiemenella viatica. The sequence goes on from CM061920.1 coordinate 262,800,367, forward strand.
CTTGTTGGGTAGAGGAATTCTTAAAAGTCAGAAAGCAAAGTGTTAGAGTAGGAAATACATTATCAAAAGAGGTGGAAGTAAATATGGGAGTGCCACATGGTATTGAACTGGGACCATTGCTGTTCATAATTCTAATGAATGACTGTGTTGATGGGTTGTGGTCGGAGTCTAGGTATTTTGCAGATTATATAATGGTATAAAATAGGATAAAAATAGGTGACCTGAATAGAATATCTAAATTGGTTGGTCAGCATGGAATGAAGATAAATGCCAAGAAAAGTCAGCTTATTAGGCACACAGATAAAAAACAAAAGGTTAATTATAATTATAGGGTGGGGTTAGAATTGTTTATTTGTAAATATCTTGGCATAACATTTGATAACAAACTCAATTGGGCAGAGCACATTGGGCAGGTGGTAGGAAAAGGTTACAAAATCCATCATTAACTGGAGACGGCGATGAGAGGATGTACCAGAGAAGTTAGGGAGTTGTGTTACAAAACTTCAGTCAGACCATTGTTTCAGTATGGCGGTGTAGTTTGGGACCCACATTTTGGGTATCAAATACAGGAAGGAGTTGGAAGGTGTGCAAAGAAGAGCAGGTAGATTTGTTTGTGGAAATTATCGCAGGACCCAGTCAGTAAGTGATATCATAAGGGAGGTGGATTGGGAGTCATTGTAGGAACGGGGGAGGGTGAAGAGAGTGCTGGGAATGTACAGGGCATATGTTGGGGATGGAACTTGGGGGGATATTGTTCAAAGAATTAGGAATAGTGAATGGAAGGGGTAAGGCAACAATAACCACAAGCTGGCACTCGATTTCATGCATAAGGAAGTTGGAAAATTATCTTTTGTTGGTATGGGTGTCAGGGATTGGAATAAATTATCAAGTGTTGTAATGAATAATTTCCCAAAACCGTGTAACGAATTTAGAATTAAAATTTGTAACTCACAATTTTAAATGTGGGAGGAATTTAACATTACAATTATAAAAGAAATAAAAAAAATATATGTATATAAAAAAGGGGTTAATGGATGACTGAGGGAATTATCACCGGAGTGTTAGCTCTATCGCAATTAAAATTAATTGAAAAAACTAGAAATAGCGTTTAGCACTTAAATTCCGAGCACTATACAAAGTCCACACACGGTGATGAAGGAGCTGCGTTATCAACTAAAGCTTATAATTTGCAAGGTTGTGTTACAACGAGGTACCACATTGTAAGGAACTCTTAACTTGAGTGTAAACTACACGACTGAAGAATAAGTGGTAGAGTATGGCCAACGAAACCCAGATATCAATAATATTGGTGTCCGGTCTCTGACAACCAGTGTTTCGTAACTTGCAACGTATACTGTAGGTACTATCGGTTAATTCTGTTTTAGTTGTAAATTATAACTTCTCTCTTGTACTAACAAGGATGTTTGTTCCCTGTGAAAATTATCATAGCATTATATTAGTCATAGTATTGTGCAAGAGTAAATAATGCAATGAAACAGTATGGTAGGAAGTGAATCTACTGCTTACATTTGATCAGGCTTTTGCAGGTATCAGCGGTGAAAGAAGCTGGGCTGACCGATATCCACGAACTGATATGGGCCAACATGAAGATGGCCATGCAGGGGCAAGATACGTTCAACTACATAATACATGCCATCACAGAAGAAATCGCTGCGGACTTTATGGAAAAACTCCGGAAAAGTGGGGGCTTAAATTCTCAGGACATAATGCAGATCATAGAATCCTTCTACAAAAACAAAGCTACAGAAAATAGTATGTTAACTGTAAGTAAACTTTCCGTTGATTCATTCAAGCAATGCCAAAAGTGAAACATCTTCCAATATTTGGTTTAGCCGAGAAAAAATGACAAGATACTGACGTTACTGTTATTATTAACATTATCGAGAACTAGCTTAATATTACTGACTATGTGAGTGGTTATGAGAGAAGAAGTACTGCATACCAGCTGACATCTAAGGCTAACAATCTTATAAGATAATAATGAAATTCATATTAAATAGAAGTAAAAAAATATTAGAATAGTTCCGCGTCAGGTAGCTGAAATTGCTATAATTATAAAAAAAAAATTGGTCTAAAAATTTCACAGTCGGAAGATCTCACATCAGCACGGTAGCAGGCCTGAAAAATAGTAAGTGACTTTGCCAACTTCAATGAATTCACTTTTTGAGAAATTTATAGAAGTAATGGCAATATTATGAAACAGGATAAATTCAATTGTATTTTAATTATATATATATTTTAATTGTTTTCTAATTTGTTATTTTTCTTAACTGCCAACTTAAATATTTTATTTTTACCTTTAGGTCCACAAATTAACATCATTTTTGTAAAACCGATTTTAAAAGTATTATTACCACGGAACATGCCAGTATATCTCTCTATATTTCTTGATATAATCCGTTTGATTCCTCCTCTCCCACGTTCTTTCACATCTCGTTTCTTTCTTTTTTTTTTTTTTTAATAATTATCCCTATGGGGGTGGTTACAGCAACCAAATTGGAGCTCTATACATTGAGTCAGTCTACCTGCAAGGGGATCTATTTCACTCGAGGACACACTACCTAGGAATTGCTTCGGAAAATTAGAGAGGGTAGCTCCCTAGTGTTTCGTGTACTTCTCGTAAATACTCAGTCTTTAGTAAGACATTTCCATGAATTCTTCTGTCATAATAGATTCCTCTTTCTTTCTCTGAATAATTATTTATTATATTTTTGGTCCTTCATTTATTTTTCTCCCCTGCCTTCCCCCATTCTTAGACATCTACTGTGGCTTCCTAAATTCCCATAATTTTTTTCCAAGGATTTTCTTAACACTTCTTTAAACCTTCAGAAAAATCCATCTCTCCCTTGTACATGCTGTCTCAACTTTGTTTTGTATTATCCTACTTCTGTCATTAGTAACACATTATCATTATCAGTGCGTGCAACTGGAGGGATTTATACTCGTATAACTATCTTCCATTAGGTTATTCAATCTGCTTCCTTTACTCGTTAAACTATTTTCTGTCTTCGTTCTGACATCATACATACACACAGATACAACAAAATTGGAGAATGGTAACTCCATTGATATCTGAGGGTACCTCCAATTGAATTGGATTTGCTTCAGTGCCAGAAGTTTGGGCATACGATGGCCTCATGTCAAGTGTGCCCATTACGGGCATGTGTTTAGAAGCACGTGCATTTGGAACTGAATGAACACCACCTCAGAACTAAATTAACAGCTTTAGTCTGCATCTAACATGTAATGTACCTTGAAGCATACAAGCTAGGAGGGATTAAGGCAATAAACATAATGCATTGCAACGAGGCAAAGAGATTGGGTAACCAGTCAGCACCACCAATTTTTGCATCTAGCTTGTAGAGTGAGCAAAAAATAAAAAAGTATTAGCTCACAGACAGAGAGATCCGTTACTTGACTTTATGGAGTCTGGTAAGGTTAAGTTAGTACCCATGGCTGCACTCATCAGAAACTAGCCCGAACACAAGTTACCTAACTAACCAGCAGACACCGCCGAGGGATTAGGTCATTTGAAGAATTAATCACCATTACACCAGGGATGGTGAGGTGAGGCGCGCTTCGGCATCCATTAAGTGTGCCCGCGGGGAGAGATGTTGACGCAGCACCCACCACGAAGGAGTCCAAGGAACCTACAAAACCTGACCTTGTAGCTAAGCCTCTTCCTTAGTCCAATGGGAGCTCGCCCCCACCGACGCCCCTGTACAGAGATGGGGCAGAAGCCGTTGAGACCGAACGCCACACAGGACTGCCCTTAGCGCGCGGTCTCCCACACACAACCAACAGCGTATAGCGTAACTGATGATCACAGATTCCAGCACTAAAAGGCACTCTCCAAGTGCTCGTTCCCCTGCACCCAACCAATACACCGCGCGTCACTGTATGAGCACAGGTTCCCGCACAATCGTCCAAGCTTCACAAAGCACCATCGTGGTGCATGACCGCGCTGCAGCAATTCAATGGACGCTGCACCGCACAAAAGGTGTTCGTGCTGCATCTGGGTCAGATGTTCGGACCTATGTGCTGCCATCGCTACTTATATAGTGGACCTATTATGACAGCAAAAAGGCTATGCATATCGACGGTAAGGATCACTAAATTACTTGATCACCGAACTGTACACCACAGCAGCAGCCACAACCGAAATACCGGAGACTTTAGGCCTGGACTGACGCCCACGAGATGACTGCTACCTGCAACGGTGCACATTGGCTTACCGATACCGCCCGTCTCTCCTCATCAGAGTTGCATCACCTCTCTGTACCAGAGGTCTTACTGGTGGGAGGAACAGAAGAAGGGACAACTCCTTTTCCGCGCCATCGTTCTCAATGCCAAGGGCGTTGGCATTGAGTGAGGGTCGGCGGCATGGGGCACCAAATTCATGACTGCATAGTGTCCAATCTCACATTCAACACGGCACATTGACTCCCGGCACTTTATATTAATACATACCGGCAGCAGTAGTATCAATTCCTTGATTACTGATCACCAATCACTGACCCCAGCAGTGGCCACCTGCGGAAACCGGAAATGACCGCCGCAGTTATCAGCTCACGCCGTCTTACCAGTACTGCGGGTCACCTTCCCTGCACCCAAGGTCTTACAGCTGGGAGCAGAAGAAGAGGGGCAAGCCCACTTTCCTGCGTGATCGGTCTTATCGCCAATCAACCAGAGTCTACCGGTCAGTGTGTTTCGGTTCTGCAAGGCCTCCTCCATTCCTTGAACTCCGAATGACCCTCAGCCCGAGGGCTGCAGCGCCGGCATAACCAGAGTATTGGAACAGTATGCATGATAGCGGGAGGGAACGCAACGTCCCTGACATCACGTTCACAATGTATTCTTCCGGTACCATACGCGTACCACACCCCTCCAGTGCAGTGACAACAAGGGTAGACTAGTTAAACAATGTAACCCCATGGCAGCGTCTATGTAATGTTTCCCATCGAAGTGGTACGCCACCGCCTTCATCTAGCCCTGAAGTGAATTTTCCCCTCACTTGAACCTCGTCGATCCATGATGGACCTGCAGAAAGCGAAGGAGGTGGCTCGGGTACCTCAGGAGCGCCAACGCCCGTAACCTCCTCAGTGGAACAACCGAGCCCCTAAGGGAAGTTATCAGCTACAGTCGTCAGCATGAATACCACTTCTACATGAATTGGTGAGATGCAGAAGGGAAACATTACATGTAACCTAGTTTTTCAGGAAACGAAAAAACGTTATAAAATGGAAACGGTAAGTGGGAGAGAAAAAGTTACTATTGGTGGTTTGTAGTACTAATTGAGGTTAATATTTTCCACTTGTTCAATATCATGTAATGTTCTCCATGACCTTGTAATTTACGTCCAAAGAGCATGGAATATTTTCCTTTTGCATCTCACTGATTGCTGAATGAATTATTTTTCAAATATTTTTGTTAATTAGAAGTTTATTCCAAGGTAAAATTGAAAAAAATTATAGCAGAATTACATTCAGAAATACTTATGCATATAAAGGTAGACAAGAGCAAAAATCACCATATACATGTAAATAATAAACAAGAAAAGAGAGTGACTAAGTTTGAATAATGTCTCCCTCGTAGACTGTCCTCATACATTTAGTCAATATCTTCTGTGTCATTTTCTGCTGACCATTGCAATATTGTGTTGTAGAATTCTTTATGTTCATGTGGAATATACTGCATTATCTTTGCCACATCCATTATCTTCTTCTGGTCGATGGGAACTTTATGATCGTAGGCACGGTCTACTGGTAGCATCAGGTCACCACAATGTTTGTATAGTTGAAAAATATCACTATTCAATCCATTTATGAATTTGAATGCTTCAACAAACCCTTTCTGATCTCTCCTGTGTATGAGATGTCTGTATTGACTGATCTGGAAATCAGCTCGATGATGGAGACTCTTTGTATACTTCTTGAATATTGAGGGCCACCATTCCTTGTAGCTGACTATCTGCTCAGTTTTGACAGATCTCAATTCAAATGGTGATTTTTTCTTTGCATTTTGAATGAGGGTATCATACTGTAAAGGTGAGTATATTCGATCTTGGCGTCGCACAGTTCTCTTGACAATGGCAAAATCTCTATCACACGGTAAAAAGCTATGTCCACGTATTGGAAAGTACTGATGAATTTTTTCAAACCGGCCAATCATGGTGAGACTCAATAGAAATCTGACAAGAGTGTGGTTTCGATTTTGCCCGCCACAGGCATCACTGAACACATGTAGAGTTTTCTCTTCAGGCGGTACACAGGTGTTTACATAATCACACAGAAAGCTACAAATTTCATCAGGTTCCTTTTTACAAGTCCCCTCGTGGTAAGTATAAAACACAGATTTACCATTTGCAAGGTTGTGGATATAAAAAACAATGTGCGATAATTTCCTCAAATAAAACATTTCCTGAACTGGAAGTAAAGGAAGAGGGAGATTTTGCATATAATCAAATACTATTCCTCCTTCGTCAATTTTGTTTTTACATAGCGCGGTTACTTCATTCAATTTCGTATAAAATTTCTTGGCTCTGCGTTTATGAACGAGAAGTTCAGCAGTTGCAACCCTTTTGGCAGCATTATTAAGTGCAGGGGATTGTATTTTATTTCCCAGTTCCTCACATTGTGAACACACATCTACTTGAGGACGCCCAAATAGATAGTTAAAATTTTCTTTGAAGTACCTCAAATAATATTCATATTTCACTATATCTCTCAGGTCTGATGCTTATCCAAAAATAATAGAAACATAATCTTACATGTCAAACCACACTCCAAGTACACTAAAGGTGAAGGCATGTAATGGGAAACCTTTGTGGGAAACGATGATATGTGCTGATGAATCTTTGTTATTACATCATTGGGAATACGAACACGGTTATCGTGCTTACCTCGTAAGTCTGTAGGTAGTTCATTCTTCTCAACCAGATGGGCCATACGAAAAACTGCCTTGCTGGAAACACCGTGTAAACTTAGGAAGGTTTTTCTGCATACTTCAACTCGTGTATTCCCTTTTACTGCAAAATACTTGTAGCTTGATGTGATTTGCTTGGAGTGCTCATATTTAGGTCTATGTCGCGCCACATCATGTCTCTCAATGAAAGTCATCAAATATCGTTCATTTTTCTCCCTACCACTATAAACGTTCACAATAATTCTGTCCTCTTCTTGATCAAAATTCAACATACACTGTTTTTTACATCTGCAATCTTCACCAGTTTTCTTCTTCTCTACAAGAAAACCTTTATCAGTCACAAACTCTTCCCCTTTATTTCGGGCTTCTTTCATACACTGTCTCAAATTTCCCGAGCACCTTCTTTTCTTCTGGGGGCTATCAACCTCAGATTCTGACAGCGACATCACACTATCACCGTTCTTCTCTTACAACACACACTTGATACAAAGTTTACACTGTTACAAGAACGCTGATTCACTAACAACAATCACAATGTTAGAGCTATAGGTCTGAAATAGCACAACAATTTACCAATGTAAACATATAACAACAATATAAATCCAAAGATCCCTACTATATTTCCACATTCTAACGTCTAGAAGTTCGCTCTGCCAAAGAAAGTAGGAACTAACAGACTAATGAGAGCAAAAAGGAAAACATTGCTGGAATCTTTTCTTTTTGCATGTCTCTCAAATTTTAACAGCTTGTTTTAACCTATTAGAAGTGGAGGAATTTTTTCTCTGTTTAGGTCAATAGATGGAGGAAGGGTTGGTGAACAAAATGGCTATCTCAGTTTAAAACGGCCAAAAAGTGGAATGTTTTCCTTCTGCATCTCACCAATTCACTTGTAAATGCAACTGTGATATCAATGTAACTTCCTCCAGGAGAGAAGTGCTTCAATCGACGTCTAGTAGAACCGCTATATCATCTAACACAGCCACCAATTCGACTGAAATAACACCAGTGTCAATACAATAAGTGCCATTTGTAAAGTACTAAGTTAATGGATCATTGACAATCGGCTCTTGAGAAAAGAAAAGGTCTTAAATTTACGGAAACTGACGGGATAAAAGTCGTAATATCACCCTTTTCTTCTCCGTCAAACGAACCACGTGGTAAGGTGAAGAAAATAATGAAAGCGAGAGAAAGCCAAAGGCTAGTATGGTCTAAAGCAGGGTTTCTCAAACTCATAGATCCACGTGCCCCCATGAAATTTCCAAAAAATGCCTTTAAAAAAACTGGCGTTTATTAAACAAAAATAAGGATTTTTGTCTAAAAAAGTAATACAGTCACAGAGAGCAATATGTTATTAATTTATTTGCTGGATGGGCTTGTTTCTTGTCGCAAGTTGATTCGATTTTAGGAGCAATTTAGTTCATTGTCGATCTCAGTTCACCATATTGTGTGATACACTCTCGAAATACCCAGTCAGCCGCCATAACGTAAATCTGGTTGGCGAACCGCCTACGATCAATTGGCGAAACCCTAGGGGTTCACGATCCCACTTTGAGAAACCTTGGTCTAAAGCATTTACCAAAACAGTTGAGTCATCTGCAAAATCGGTAATATAAGGTTGATTTCAGTGTCTCCTGTCTGTTTGAGATTTTTACTGGTTCTTCTTACTTATGCCTATTACTATCTCGTTAAAGGAACGGAGCTGAACATTGTTCTCAAATAAAATATTTGCAACCGTCTTTGCTCTATAAAAAAAAAATCTTAACAGTGAAGCTATTTTAGATTGCAGTGGAATTGTTATTTACTACTACAGATGGGACATCTATGTTTAGAGTTGAGTTGAATGAGTTGCTTAATGATTCCAATATATCTCTAGAATAGTCATGAACATGGAAATGAATGCTGACAGCTTTACTTAATACTATGTTACTTTATTTTATTTTCCTAGAAACGCTTGTAAAAGGGTCAGCCTGGTACATACGGCAATGAGAATACATGCGTAGTAACTTCAATGTAATCTTTACCAGTGTACTGTGAACGAAACAATAGTACATACAATATTTAAAAAAGTTCTTTTACTACTATTACTAATAAGATTTTAAGAAAATTTGTGTATTGTTGCATATCCAGATAAGACGCTCAAAAGGAATGGAAGGAGAATCACCATCGACGGAGGTGTACTCGTACGACCCTGCACCCAACGCATTAAATGTGTCGTGGAAGAGTGACGACACGCCAAAAACCAGCAACGTGACGGAGTTACAGCAGAGTGGAGCCTCAGATGAAGCCATCTCGTCGTTGGTGCCGGTTGTGGCAAGCAGCGTGGTGGCTGGTGCAGTGATTACACTGTCCATCTTGGGTCTGGTGCTACTGGTACGCTGGCGTCGCCGGAAGCAGCAGTACGTGGGGGCATCCACGCTAGTTCGGTTGGTCACTGTTATATTTTTCAGTTCATTAAGTATCAAAATCTATGGTTCGCAATACTTAATTTTCGCCAGCTGTACCTGAGCCTAGCAATAACTATTGGACTCTGTTAACACAGACGTAAAAGAATCTCAGACAAATATGTTAGGATAAAGATTCTGCTTGTTCCCACGTTCCTAAACTATAAAATTACTAAATTCCTTCATTAAATTTAGATCGCGACGTAGCTGAGTTAAAATGACGGTGGATCAAAAACTAGAAACCGGGTTGCATAAAATAGTAAATTTTACCACTAAATTCAATATACAGTATTCATCCTCCGTTCCTTAGGAAGAGAAATGTGATTCGCTAACTCCACAAGTCCATCACATTTGCCTTACTTTCTTGTTCGGAACAATTTTTACCATTTTCCAAGTCGAAATGCTTCTAGTATATCTGCAGTTTGCAAAAATTCAATATCATCATTGGAGAACTACCTCTCGACAGTAAACCTGTAGATCTGGAAAAAATATATTTGTTTTTCAATTTCAAGGATTTCCTCCTTGCAAACATCCTAAAATTTCAACATTTTAATTGATGAACAATTATCTTGTCATAATCGTAAATATATCAGCAAATCCCGTGTATTCCTCTGCCCATATGAAGACCCCAAAATATGATATGTCTAGCAGTTCAGTTAAAAATGAAACTTAATGTTTATAAGATAGTAACGCATTGATAGGACGATTTGGACGTAACCCAGTTTCAGATATCAAACTCTTTTCTAGCTCATTTAAAACGAAGTGGACTAAACCCCCAAAAATTTGTCCGTATGATCACGTTATAGATGTTCAGGATAAGCATAAAGCCTATCAGTAATTATAAATATTGTTACAAAAATGATATCTGATATCTGAGGGAAATACAGGATTTCTCTTATTGTACGGTGGAAGGGAAGTTACTGGTGAAAGTCACGTAATGTAAAAAATTTGGGATATCTTACGAGAACAAATCCAGTTGGAATGGGCCAATGGGGAAGTGGCTGGGAAATATTTTAAAATTTGGTATTTGTTAACGCGGATGATTAAATGAACCAGAAAAGTGAGTGAACTCGGCTACAAAACCTTGGTCAGATTTTTTATTATTTATGGTAGCGTAGTAGGGGAACCATATTATGGATGTGAAATACAACAGCTGAAGGACGTGAAAAGCAGAGCAGCTAGATTTGTTTGCCGAAATCACCATAAAACATAGGCAGAAACTGTTTCGATAAATTGACTGGGTTGGCGTAAAAATCATTGGGGTAATTGCAAAATGCTGACTTGTATAGTGGAGGAATTCTGAACATTCAAGATGCAAGGAAATAGGTGCAGGAAATAAGCTTTCAAAAGAGATGATAGTGCGAGCTGCAGCGCATAAGTGACAGAGGTCTGTGGACAGCTTTACAGGGACTCAGACTAGTGAAGTTCACGTGGAATAAATAATGAAGCTTCTATGTGATTATATATTGCGAAAGGGGATTGCTTGTTGAAGGTGTAAAAAGTAAATTTCTTGCATATCATCTTTAAAAAAAAAAAGACATTGTTGGGTAGAAAAAAGTGATGAGAAAACGTAGTACGAAACGTCGGGATAGGGATGGCGGGGGTATCAAATACAGGAGTTGGAGGAGTTGCAAAATTGTTAACGTGATTTGCGGTGGTTGCCGTGGATAAAGGAGGCAGGTTCGAAATCAATGTAAGATTGACGTGTGAACGACATGTTAGCTGCTTATAACACAAACATTTTTGTATATAACACATTTTGATGATAAGATCATGATACAAAGTTGGTGAAGAATTAAATGCGGTATGTGGAAGGAGGAAGATGCCATCATAAACTAGCTTTTATTTCAGAAACCAGTGTGTGGCAGTATTTCATTTTTGGTAAAGGAGCGAGGGACTGTAATAATTTATTGAGGGATAATTTAAAATAAAAATTACTATAAGTCAAACATAGGACAGTGGGGAAATTGCCTTACTGACGTAAGATCCATCGCAGCTATGAGCTAATGATAATAATAAGAATCTTACGCAGCAGCTGCAGTCGTCTTATAACTCACACTTTTGTATAAGAGTTAGAAACGTTTTCGGGAAACAGTTTTAGGTCTGATGGCTTTTTTATATTTCTTTTATTATTGAAGTTGGTAAAGGCTGCGGTATGTCTGGCACCTGGGATCTGTTGCGTTTACCTATGCGCATTCATTCCGTACATGTAAAAATTGTGCATTTTTAAATCATTTTAAGACAATTTTCTTTTTTAATAATTTTCTAGTCTTTTTATCAATATAAATTTATATTTGACAGACAGTTTTATCATTGCTAACGTCGCGCCAGATATACTTAAAAGATAAAATATTTTTCAAACCATTTGAATATAGCTGAAATTTTAAAATGATTTAGTTCTATAATCAAAGAATACAATATACATTTTCAAGACAGAAATTCGGTTGCTTATCTAGGAACCAGACCAATTTAAGTCTTGGGTATTACAGGTGAGTTAAAGAGTGCGACATCTAATTCGTTAGTTGCGACAGAAAGAATCATGAGAGACAAGCGATCACATATCACGGAGAAAGGAAGAGAGTGGAGGTGACTAAAGGGACCTTCACCACCCACTGGATTGAAGCCAGGTAGAGAGAAGTGAGGTGGGGAGGTCGCCATATTGGATGGCCGCAGAAACACGGGGAATAGGCACGTACACCTCAAGGTAATCATACGACAACCGTGGCACTGCAATTTGATGATGGATTATCATGTAACTCGACGAGAAAAATCACAAATGAAGATAAATTTTTTTGATATCCTGCTTAGTTCTCGTGATATACGGTCTCAAATGTGAGGTGTTTTGGGTTGAAATTCAGAAGAAACATTTCCCCAAAGTCAAATTTTGTGATAGATTCTTAAATAACATGACGAGATAAATCGAAAGTAAAGAACAAACATTTTAGATATCTTAGTTCTCGAGATATGCTGTCTCCAAAAATCAGAAACATAAACGAGAATGGTTTACATCCAATACTAACATGGTGCTCATGAAATAACTAACAACTAATAATAAATAAATTGTTTCTCCCTTCTGGAACAGGCTGCATTTCAACCTACCCACATTTCCTTTAATATTGCCGGTATAAAATCAAGCTATGTAGGCACACCTAAACACATGAAATGCATCGCGAACTACATTTCGGGTAACAACAACGTTTGCTTCATCACGTTTCGTAGTTCACACAGCACAGATGATAACAATTAATTTCATTGTACACTTTCAGTGTACATGGAAACTGGACTAAAGCATGCAGAACACCATATTCACTGTATCGCAACTTAAACTTGACCTGCTTAAATTAGACTTTCAACACTTGTATACATTGAGGCTAGCCTTTTATGTACAAAAGTAGTAACATATGCTGATTTTCTACACTACACCAACAAATATTTGAGAACTACATCATCCTACTGACAACAATGAATAAATTTATAGTGATAGGCCCTACTCTTGCAGTTACCTGTCAAACATTTCAAGAACAATAATTACAATATGACTTACTTATGAAACGTTATTCCTGGTTGTTTCCAATCTGATCTGTTTGTGCAACTGTATGCAACACAAGCTGGCATTATAAAAAACTTTGTAATATTGGAAAATTAAATATTCACAGTAGCAAACACAGTGCAAACAGCGCAGGGGTATCTGTTATGGCACTGCGCATGCGCAATAGGAGCCGAGTATTTACAGGCGGCTTCACAGATTTAGCGTTTTTTCCCCTCCTCTCTCTTCATGGCGTCGACTGTTTATGTTAGTTGTATTATGTTTTGTAAAATGAAAACTCAGTTTCGTGGTTATTGGTCATGAAATACGGTATGTATAAAAATACTAGATTTACTTTTATATATGACTATCAACATATTTACAATACAATTTTTTTGTACAATACAATACAACTTTGTTGGTTTAAAACTAATTAGTTGCCACGCTCTTCTAAATCACCTACTCTCTACAAGACTTAAATTGATCTGATTCCAAATTAAACAACAGAATTTCTGTCTGGCAAATTCATATTATACTATATATCGTACTAGCAGAGTATCCGACGTTTCCCGATCTAATCGTCATTGATTTACCCGTAAACTATTTTTATATTTCTGATTGGATTCATGTGTACCAAGTTTTATTAATTTGGCACCAGAAATTTTCAGAAGTAAACTAAACATTGAATTACCCCAAAAATTTCCAAAACGTGGTAAATTAGATGCTGTGATACGAGATGTCAGTTTACATTTTGGTCTAGGCTGAATTTCAACCTAATCATAACATATGTTAAAGTTGCTGCTCGATAATCGAAACAGGTACCATCCACGCATTAAAACAAACCAACACATAAATCTGTATCTAGAATGATCTGTTTGTTCCGGCACCACTCAGAAAATACAGATTTTCAATGGGTTTTAAAAACTTGAAAGCTTGATGTCCAAGTTAATATATCACGTACAAGTTGAGACATTAGGACATGTTATTTTATGAATATTCTGGTATAACTTGATTTTGACTGGATTTAAAACTATAGATTTCTATAAAGAAAATTAAAATGGGTGGGCCTTACGGGGAAAACACGTTGGGCTTTTGTAAACCAAAAGTAGACAGTATTTTTCTGTTTGATTTAAACTATATGTGTGCAAAGTTCCTTTAAAATCGAATGGAAACTGTAGCTTTGTAAAAAGAACATGCCAAAATTTAAGGGAAAGGGGGAGAGGGGTTTGACTTCTTTAAAAAAATTGTTGACAGTATTTTTCTGTTTATTTTAAAGTATACGTGTGCATACCTCCTTCAAAATCGGATAGAAACTGTAGCTTTGTGTAAAGGATATTGGCAATAATTCAGGGGATGGAAATGGTGACAGGGATAGGGTTTTTTAAAAACTAATTTAGATTGTATTTTTCTTTTTATCTTTGTTTTAAAGTATAGGCGTGCAAAGTTCCATCGAAATCGGAAAAAACTGTGGGTTTTAAAAAATTAAGAGGTGTTTAAGGTGGAGAGTGAATCGTTTTTGGATTTATTTGGTCAGAATCATTCTCCATAATAAAATACATATATGTGCCAATTTTCATGGTGATCGGTCAAACAGTTCGACTGTAGCTTTGTGTAAAGAACATTGACAAAAATTAAGGGGTGGATAGGAAGAGAGGGGTTAGTTTTTTGCAATCCAAATGTTGACAGTATTTTTCTGTTTGTTTTGAAGTATTCGTGTGCAAAGTTCCATCGAAATATGATAAAAAATCTGGGTTTATAAAGGGGTTTAAAGGGGTAGCGGTATTTTTGGTCAAAAACATGCTCCATGAAAAGATATATGTGTGGCAACTTTCATGGTTATTGGTCAAATGGTGTTGACGTGTATTAATCTCTGATATATCGTACATACACCAAAATCCATTTTTATATATAAGAATCTTTGAATATAGAATTAAATCATATTAACATTTCAGAAATATTTAAATGGTTATTTTAATTATATCTGGTGCTATGTTAGAATAGTCTAATAATAAATCTGTCTTCGAGATACAAATTTATATTGATAAAAAAACATAAAAATTATGAAAAAAGAAAATTTGTTTTAAAATTATTTCAAAATGCACAATTTTTACCTGTACAGCAGGAATGCGCACAGATACACGCAACCGCTTCCAAGTACCAGACGTACCGCTTCCAAACCACTTCAATTAGAAAATAAATATAAACAATCAGCCAACCTAAAATTAACTTTTACGCGACGTTGCTCTTATACTACAGCATTTGCCCACTGCTTCGCGCGCGCGTGCTTTGGTATGTGAAATTTTTACCGATTTTATTCTATTACCAAATATTAACTTGGAGTGGCATAAATATCATATCATTATTTCAGTCGCATATAAGTAATTTCAGTGAGCCAAGTTTCAATCGTAAAACAGTAAATATTTTAATACGCGTGTGACAGCAGCTTTGATTTTCGAACGGAAACATTAGCCAATTTTGTGGTAAGGTTGAAATGCAGACAGGATTGAATGACAACTGTCACGTTTGTTCGCGTGCCGAATGATTCATTGGGCTTTAAAACATCGCGTACTGAAAAGTAAACGACATACAAAGACGAGTGATACATGAAATTATGAAAAGATACATAAACTCACAAAATTTAAAAGCGCACTTGATGTCTGGTGTGCGCGCTAGATGGCAACAGTAGACAAGATGGCGGAAAGTAGAAAAAAAAATTGTGTGTTAGAATATGCGAAGTGTTCTTCGGTTACGAATGTGCAGCGTGCATTCGAACGAAAATACGGAAAAGCTGCACCTAGTCACCAAAGCATTTTAAGTTCGTTTCGGCAGTTTCGCGACACTGATTGTCTGTATAAACGAACCAACACGGGGCTACCGTGTGTCTCAGAGAAAACGGAGGAACGCGTGAGACTGAGGCATGTGTTCAGTCCACAAAAATCAACTGTTCCTGCCTGCCGTCGGGATTCTGCAGAAAACAATTTGGAATGTTTGTCGTTATTTTTTGTATTTAAAAACATACCGTGCGCAATTGGTACAACACTACAACACCTGGTGCCAGCTGGTTATTACAGTCATTTTGATTTTTGTACCCAAATGCTGGAAGTTATGGAAAATGATGAGGACTTAGCGAGGAACTTAGTATTCAGCGACAATGCGACTTATGATCTGTCTGGAAAGGAGAATCATCACAATGTGAAAGTGTGGGGTACTGAATTGCCGCATACCTTTGTGGATCGGGAAAGGAATTCATCAAAAGTGAATATCTTCTGTGCCATATTAAAGAGAAAGCTGTAGTATCTCTTTTTCTTCATCGAGCAGACGGTGACAGATTCCGTGTACTTGGATATGTTGCAGGTGTGGTTGTTTCCACAACTGACTATTTAGTGACTCTTCCACTTTCATCCTCAGCTTCACTGGAGTACAAATGTCGACTTCCTCAACAAAGAACTGCCACATCGCTGAATAGTGTGCGCTGGTCCGAGTAAGTTCCTCTGTTATTACAGTCATTTTGATTTTTGTACCCAAATGCTGGAAGTTATGGAAAATGATGAGGACTTAGCGAGGAACTTAGTATTCAGCGACAATGCGACTTATGATCTGTCTGGAAAGGAGAATCGTCACAATGTGAAAGTGTGGGGTACTGAATTGCCGCATACCTTTGTGGATCGGGAAAGGAATTCGTCAAAAGTGAATATCTTCTGTGCCATATTAAAGAGAAAGCTGTAGTATCTCTTTTTCTTCATCGAGCAGACGGTGACAGATTCCGTGTATTTGGATATGTTGCAGGTGTGGTTGTTTCCACAACTGACTATTTAGTGACTCTTCCACTTTCATCCTCAGCTTCACTGGAGTACAAATGTCGACTTCCTCAACAAAGAACTGCCACATCGCTGAATAGTGTGCGCTGGTCCGAGTAAGTTCCTCTGTTATTATAGTCATTTTGATTTTTGTACCCAAATGCTGGAAGTTATGGAAAATGATGAGGACTTAGCGAGGAACTTAGTATTCAGCGACAATGCGACTTATGATCTGTCTGGAAAGGAGAATCGTCACAATGTGAAAGTGTGGGGTACTGAATTGCCGCATACCTTTGTGGATCGGGAAAGGAATTCGTCAAAAGTGAATATCTTCTGTGCCATATTAAAGAGAAAGCTGTAGTATCTCTTTTTCTTCATCGAGCAGACGGTGACAGATTCCGTGTATTTGGATATGTTGCAGGTGTGGTTGTTTCCACAACTGACTAGTGACTCTTCCACTTTCATCCTCAGCTTCACTGGAGTACAAATGTCGACTTCCTCAACAAAGAACTGCCACATCGCTGAATAGTGTGCGCTGGTCCGAGTAAGTTCCTCTGTTATTATAGTCATTTTGATTTTTGTACCCAAATGCTGGAAGTTATGGAAAATGATGAGGACTTAGCGAGGAACTTAGTATTCAGCGACAATGCGACTTATGATCTGTCTGGAAAGGAGAATCGTCACAATGTGAAAGTGTGGGGTACTGAATTGCCGCATACCTTTGTGGATCGGGAAAGGAATTCGTCAAAAGTGAATATCTTCTGTGCCATATTAAAGAGAAAGCTGTAGTATCTTTTTTTCTTCGTCGAGCAGACGGTGACAGATTCCGTGTATTTGGATATGTTGCAGGTGTGGTTGTTTCCACAACTGACTATTTAGTGACTCTTCCACTTTCATCCTCAGCTTCACTGGAGTACAAATGTCGACTTCCTCAACAAAGAACTGCCACATCGCTGAATAGTGTGCGCTGGTCCGAGTAAGTTCCTCTGTTATTATAGTCATTTTGATTTTTGTACCCAAATGCTGGAAGTTATGGAAAATGATGAGGACTTAGCGAGGAACTTAGTATTCAGCGACAATGCGACTTATGATCTGTCTGGAAAGGAGAATCGTCACAATGTGAAAGTGTGGGGTACTGAATTGCCGCATACCTTTGTGGATCGGGAAAGGAATTCGTCAAAAGTGAATATCTTCTGTGCCATATTAAAGAGAAAGCTGTAGTATCTTTTTTTCTTCATCGAGCAGACGGTGACAGATTCCGTGTACTTGGATATGTTGCAGGTGTGGTTGTTTCCACAACTGACTATTTAGTGACTCTTCCACTTTCATCCTCAGCTTCACTGGAGTACAAATGTCGACTTCCTCAACAAAGAACTGCCACATCGCTGAATAGTGTGCGCTGGTCCGAGTAAGTTCCTCTGTTGTCATGCCCCCCCCCCCCCTCAGATCGCCAGATCTGACCACAGGTGATTTCTTCTTGTGGGTTATGTGAAGGACAAACAACATTGCAAGAATTACAGGAACGGATCACTGCTACTGAAATATGCTATCAAACATCTGGACGGAACTACATTACCGTCTGGATGTATGCCGGGTGACTAAGGCTGTGGTTACACTGCAAGCGAATTCGCGCGAACAATCCTTCGCGCGAAATAGCGCGAAATCGCTCTAATTCGCGCGAAGGAGAAGTGGTTACAGTGCAAGCGCATTCGCGCGAACGTAGTCGCCGAAAGACGTGGTCACGCGATTGAAAGCGGTTTTTAGAAGCTAAGTAAAATTGATCATATCATACTCGAATGGCGAAAATTCAAGAATATGGATACTGAAGAAGAATTTTATTTTGCTGAAAACCCATTTTTGAAACTCTTTGCATCTGAAAAGAGGAAGAGGCAATTCTGGGTTAGTTAAATATTCTTGGATCACCATTTGAGTGAATATTTCAAACTTTTCGATGAATTAAAGAACCAACCACTAAAGTTTTATGAATATTATCGTATTACTTATGACACATACTCATATATATTGAATGCAATAGAGGAAGAAATAACAAGGCAGTGTTACTTCAGAGAATGTATTTCACCATCTGAAAAACTGTCAAATTTTCAGAGCAAAAGTAATTCCAAAACGCGGGTGACTAATAGGTCTACCAATATGGTATATGATGTACGAGAAACTCTTAAAGTGTATTTTAATAGTGATGTTGGTGCCATACCACAACAGTATAATATTTAATGTGAATTGTATTAATACTTTACTATGCATTTAGACATGTACTGCATGTAACATTAAAAATAAGTTTACATAAAAATCGTTAACTTATTGCCAACATTTAATTCAGCTGCTATTTCTTCCCATACCTTCCTTGATTTATCACGGTTATGATATCCTTTATGATTCTGATCCCACAATATTCTTCTTTCAAACACCAAACATATTTGTTCACAATCCATAATAATACGTAAAACAACTGAAATAACCAAAGGATGGATTCACGCGAAATAAAACCTTTTCCACCTATACGGAATCTACAGCACTTGCCTCAGCCTACAATGGAATCGCTCCATTCGCGCGAAAAAAAACAAACCCGTTTGAACTTCTAGCGACAACAAGCGATTCGCTCGACCAATTCGCTTTTACTGTAACCGCCTGCCTTTGTTTGTATGTGTTTGTTTATAATAGCGATTTCGCGCGAAATCGCGCTATTTCGCGCGAAGGATTGTTCGCGCGAATTCGCTTGCAGTGTAACCACAGCCTAAGGGTGCACACGCTGAACATTTATAGTACTGTATGTACCAGAAACTTGGTGAGTTTATGTATCTTTTCAGGTATCACTCGTCTTTGCAGGTCGTATACTTTTCGATACACAGTATTTTGAATTCCGACGAATCATTTAGGCTAACCCTGCGTAAAAGTACGATGGATTTAGTTTTATAATATACGCGGCGTAGCATAAGGTTTTATGATTCATGGTTACTTTTTAGTTTCATTGGTTCCATGTTTCTGACGTCACAAACTTAATATCATGTAAGAAATTCCAATTACATAGTGATAAAAGCTACAAACGAAAACAAACATCATAAAATTGGAGTTATGAGAGTTATTTAATAAAAAAGAGCAGTTTATTTTACTGACTGTGGTTCGAACACCAGCAAAAATTTGTACACACGCTCCGTGAGCGATATTATACGAAAACATTTGCACATTATAGCCACCAAGTATGTAGTAATCGAGTAAAGTATTACGATGTATGTGCAGTTTCACAATTATGCAAGAAGTATCTAATGTTACTTGTTGATGTTCATTGTAGGCATCTTTCTTTGAGAAAAAACTGAATTCCTCATCCATATGACATGTAGGGTGGAAGCATCACACATTAAAGTTTTTAATTACAAATTGTGTAACCGTCAAAGATGTTAATAATCTTCGTGATTGTGTTTTATTAGATATTACACAAGCTTATTGATTCATATATTTCATTAATTTTAATATTTTAAATTTATAAGAACTAATTTAATAAATAGCCGAGGTCATAAGAAAATCAGTGTGATAATTTGTCAGTTTAAGAAAAAAAATGAGGAAAAAAGGAAGTGTCTACCTCAAATTCGAGTACATAGTGATCCGTGGTCCATAATTTTTCCTTCTGGAAATGGATTCAATTACTTGCTCCTTCCCTCGATACATATGTCTTAGTTATTATTTTGATACTGACCATTAGCTCTAAAAATTTTAAAACAGCAGCCAAATAGGTATTTTTTTGCATGATATCGATTCATACCCCTCAGACACAGTTTTATAGGTTGGACTGGACGCAAATGTGAAGGTAACCAACATATACAATTCTTAGAACTCCTGAATACCATTCTGTGGTGTTATTAACGTCTAGCGTAGGCAATCGATTTTCTTTTCTGATTTATTGCTACAGTTTAAAGACTGTTTTGATAGTAGCATATTTTGAAACGATGACATAAAAAATGAAAATTAGCTAAAATTAAAGTAATAGAATAAAAAGCATATTTGCAGTTTATCTTAAAATGTTTGATTTTTCCAAGCTAATATGCTTTCTCTATACATCAAACCAATGCTTACACAAACTTTTACAGTTTTAGTTTAATGTTCTGATACGTAGAGGTATAAAGACTAATTCAATCAATCAGTCATGTTATTTCATATATTTAATTTTCCTCCGTCTTTACGTGTTTTTCAGATCGTGGCGTGGCTCTCCGCTGCCTGCTATACCTCGTATGCCGCCTGCAGAATACATTGATGTAATGGGTAGTGAAAGCCATCTCTACCAGGATTTGGAATCTCTGAGAAGTGCTTCCAGTTACGAACCCATGGGATTTGGACGTAACATCGACGGAGTAGCAACTCTGGGAACTCAGCCTATACCAACCACACTGTCAAAACACGAAGAATTCATCAGCAGCCACTCAGCTCTTGATAATTAACTGTGGGGGTGGAGATGCTGCAGATGGTCTTTAATGTTTTAACTCTTACTTTATAGAATCTAGCCATCACAATATGGTTTGAAATACGTGAAATTATATCTATTTCTTTTATGATTTCTCACGACTTCTTTTTATGTCGTAACTACCATGTAGAAGATGAATTAACAATTTTATAATGAATAAAAGAAGCTTTATTTACCTTGAAGGGAGATTTGAATATACAATATGTTTAACATATGTCTGTTGGTTTCTATTAAATACAACAATCAGATATATAGTTACCAGTCCGTACATGAGTACAGGGAGAACATCTCCTGACTGATCAGAACATTCTACGTATAAACTAACGTACCTCATCAATTAGGAAGGATTTTGTGAAAGTTTAAGTCATTTTGACTATATCATTTGTTAAAAGTATATTCGTTAGTAGCCCTTTACATGGTATACAAACAAGCAGCAAGGAACTATCACTTAACAGACAATGAGCGACTGATTTTGTAATAAATTACTATGCTCCGTTGTAGCTTCATTATTATACTGTCTCTGTCAGGTTGATTACTAAACGATGCTATGTCATCGACTCGCCAGTGAAAGATAGTCAAGGATGGTCGCGGAAATCCACGTGAATTTGAGTGAAAAATCTTTCATTGATGGATGTAATTCTTTTCTATGCTCTGTATTTGGATCCTTAGTTCTAATGAAAAGTTGCTAGCTCTGTAATCCTGGGCGAGCAAATACAGTAGCGTACAACAGAAGAGCCATCTTAGGAGGCATCCATAAATTACGTGAGGTGTTTTTTCGGATTTCTGCATCCACCCCCCCCTTTTTCTGGTGAGATTTCGTCAGATCTCTCACGTGAGATTTCCGAGATCCCCCCCCCCTTGGTGAGATTTCGCCGGATCCCCCTCCCTATTTCACCTCATGTAATTTATGGATGCCCCCTAATACGGTATTCTGGAAAGTTCTGTGATTTAGAAGAGAATCTCATGCACTCTCACTGTAATACACAGACGGAAAAAAAAATCCCAACACCAAGAAAAAATTATTGTAGAGTAATGAAATTTGGACAATGCATTTGTCAAGTTAACATGTTTAATTGATTAAATTTTCAAGATCACAGGTTAATTTAAGCTCAAGAAAATGCATTTCAAATGTGAAATACTGTTAAATTAATAGCCGGTGTAACCTCCAGAATTTTGAATGCAAGCCTGCAAACGTGAATGCATTGTGTCATACAGGTTTCGAATGTCACTTTGTGGTATGGAGTTCCATGCTTGTTGTACTTGTGCTGTCAATACTGGGACGGTCAGTGCTGGCTGTGGATGATGCTGGAGTTGTCGTCCAATGATATCCCATACGTGTTCAATTGGAGACAGATCTGGTGATCTCGCAGGCCAAGGTAACATGTCGACACTCTGTAGAGCACGTTGCGAGACAACAGCGGTATGAGGGCGAGCGTTATCCTGTTGAAAAACTCCCCCTTGAATGCTGTTCATGAATGGCAGCACTACAGGTTGAATTACCAGACTGACGTACAAATTTGCAGTCAGTGTGTTTGGTATAACCACAAGAGTGCTCCTGCTGTCATAGGAAATTGCTCCCCAGACCATGACTCCAGGTGTAGGTCCAGTGTGTCTAGGCCGCAGACAGTTTGGTTGCAGGCGTTCCCCTGGCCTCCTTCTGACCAACACTCGGCCATCACTGGCACCAAGGCAGAACCTGCTTTCATCAGAAAACACAACAGATCTCCACTCCGTCCTCCAATGAGCTCTGGCTTGACACCACTGGAGTCGCAAACGGCGATGGCTTGTAGTCAGTGGAATGCACGCTACAGGGCGCCTGGCTCGGAGCTGTCCTTGAAGTAACCGATTTCTAACAGTTCGTTGTGTCACTGTGGTACCAACTGCAGCTCGAATTTCTGTAGTGCTGCCATTCATGAACAGCATTCAAGGGGGAGTTTTTCAACAGGATAACGCTCGCCCTCATACCGCTGTTGTCTCGCAACGTGCTCTACAGAGTGTCGACATGTTACCTTGGCCTGCGAGATCACCAGATCTGTCTCCAATTGAACACGTATGGGATATCATTGGACGACAACTCCAGCATCATCCACAGCCAGCACTGACCGTCCCAGTATTGACAGCACAAGTACAACAAGCATGGAACTCCATACCACAAAGTGACATTCGAAACCTGTATGACACAATGCATTCACGTTTGCAGGCTTGCATTCAAAATTCTGGAGGTTACACCGGCTATTAATTTAACAGTATTTCACATTTGAAATGCATTTTCTTGAGCTTAAATTAACCTGTGATCTTGAAAATTTAATCAATTAAACATGTTAACTTGACAAATGCATTGTCCAAATTTCATTACTCTACAATAATTTTTTCTTGTGTTGGGATTTTTTTTTCCGTCTGTGTAGTTAGCATACGGAAACTGTTCAAGAGGTTTGTTCATACATGCTGTGGTAATGACTCAAATCATATATTCTAATCAGGAAACCAATTAATTTTGGGTGATCACATGGTTCAAATGAAATCTGACAAACAACATTAAGGAAATATGAAATCAGAACTACTTAATATATAAGAGTATTTTTTTTAAAAAACATCAAATTTTTTAGATCGCCTTTTTTGTATGAGGATAGCTCTTAAAATTCTGGAAAATAGAAAGACTATCGATTTCGATGGTACGTATACACAACGAGTTTCTCGTATTTACAGATAAATACAGTAAAAGATGGTACGTAGAATTTTTCATCAACATCGTTGATATAAGAACTAGCTGATGAATTTATACAAAGAAAAAAAAATTAATTCTAAAACCTGGAAAGTCCATCAGCTCGACTGATGGTTACCATCCGTTCTTGGGTTTTGTTACAGAGAGCATCAATATTTATAGCAAATTTCCCTTTGATCGAGCTATCTTTAGACACAATAAACGTTGTATAGAGTAGGTTCTCGCTTTTAGCACACATATTGAAGCATGTTTTATAGAAAGCCTTACAATTTGTGTTGTATTCTCTAGCTTATGTCCACCCTATGATATAGTCACAAGAGATGGAAATCCTTACAAATACTAAATTAACTGCTTCTTCCCTGATATGCTGGTGGCCAAGTTAGCTACTCAAGAAGATTAAACAAACGTTTATTCCCGTGAATTTGTCACGGTGTCCTTGCACTTAAATGCGTACCTTTCCCACATTCTCGATATAAATAAAGAAAATTTGTTTATGCAGACTACTTTGCAATCAGCACAGAATATATTTAGCATCTTTCAAGAATCTCTTCGGAAGATATGTTATTCTATCAGCCTGTTTGAAAAATAGTGATTCACATGTATTCAAAGAGAAGACGGGATATTAACTCCATGATATTTTATTCTGTTTCTTATTAGTTAATTATTCTTGAAAATAAAATAATTACACAGATTAGTTCTCGAGTCGAAACTATATTTAAACTTTCATCCCTCCTGTAAAAATTATTCTTGGGTATAAAAAAAAGACATACGGCGTTGTAGCTCTTCAACAAGCTCTGCGTTTCTTGTCTTTTATCTGAAGTTTATATTAATATTTTCCAACGCAACTAGTAAACACAAGTGCTACCGAAGACTGCAAAATAAGATTTGGTGACGGAACAACATGGTCCCACAAGGAAGACCTCTAAAGTTCAAGATCTACAATAATTACGTTAGGTACTTTTCATCTGAATTGCACAGACTTCAACAAGAACAATTTCCCCCCAGAGTATCCTTATATTTCCATATACAGAAATAGTTGTATGCTAGCTAAATTATGAATCCATGCCTGTGATCGATGAATCAAAGTACCTGAAAATTTTTGTCATAAAAATGATTTCCCTGTAAGCCGATGTGGTAAAAACAGTCAATTACAAAATCGTACTCTTAGTTAATACAATATTTTTAGTATACCCTTACGAAAGGATATATGGCTTAAAGAAATTGTTTTATATAAAGCGAATCTTATAAATTGTTCACGACTAATTTTATACCTGCAAAGGAATGAGAGACTATATTTCAAGTTTAGCTACGTTATGAGATTGTCAGATAAAGCATTCCTGCCACAAAGGTTGGTGTCCTGTGAACAACCACAGATCCTCTGACCACTCATCAAGCATACAACGAGACAGCAACAGCTAACTAAATTAAAGTAATGTAAACCATACAACACAGTAACCAATTGTTATGGCACTGACATATAACTCTTTATACTGTTGATGAATCTAAAACCAATTAACACTTTTACGAACCACCTATGGGATATTGTGTCTGTTCTGTAAAACAATTGCATTAAGTCTCTGGCGCATTATACAAGTAAAGAACAGTAATACAAGATGGGTCAGAATTGATCTTAGCAGGCAGAAACTATTATTTGCGTGCTATACTGTTTTCTGTGTGTGTATTATCTGTAGCAAAGATATATATATATATATATATATTTAAAAAATATTTAAAAAATGGTTATTGTTGGCCTATACGTGACTGTTCTCCTGAATCATAAATTCAAAAAGTGTTTTCAAAATCGTGCAATATGTCCTTTTCTATATAATTTCTATATATTATTATCTTATATCTTTAAACGAGCAATTCTTGTATATATATATATATATATATATATATATATCGGATCTCGGAAACGGCTGTGACGATTTGGATTAAATGTGATATTTAGATAACGTTTTGACTTTAAGATTACCTAAATAGTTGTCTTCCCTACAAAAAAAGCGAGTTTACAAAATACGAAACAATTTTGTCACTCGGTATCTCGAAAACGGCACTAGCGCCATCTCGTAGAGAATTCAGGTACCAGAAGCCTACAAATAGATCTTCTTTGATTTCAAAGAATATTTAAACGAACAGTTCTTGTATACTTGCTGACCGGTGGAATATTAGCACTGCAAGTTAATTGTAAAACATTTAAAAAGGAAGATAATTAAAAATTTATCATTGGTTTGTCAGAGGTGATACTTTATAGAAACTTCTTTTGAAAATAATATTACCGGTACCAGTTATAAAGTAATCATCGTTTACTTTTTGACCGTAAAAAGTGGTTGTTAGTTTGTCATTAAATACTACCACCTTAATCATAAACATTTAAAAAGTACCTAGGTGACCGATCTTCGCTCGGCATCTTTCGATTTGTGTTCAGTATACAAGATTTCGAGTAAAGTTTGATAATAAAGTGAATAATTAAATATTAATACATCTACAAATTCCTGAAAAAGCCGCGTACGAATGCACATACGAAAAAAACAGGTTCTGATAAATAGAATCTTGCCTTTGAAGCGTCCTGACCTTGTGCTTTATTAATGTTTATAACGAAGGTTACTTCTCAAAGGAATTGTTTTATTATCATTTTGAAATGTTGGCTCCTTAGCTCGATCTTTTTCCGGAGGCCGACTTGTAATACATCGATGTTTTCGATGCATCGCTTAAAAACATCGATGTTTCGTCAACATCGAATACTTTATGTTTTTACTAGCTCAACAAATACAAAGCAACATATTCGTCGGGAAATTTAGTTTCATTTATCTCTTACCTGTTCCTTTAAAATCGC